>BRZM01003569.1:4919861-5009667 GCA_033238685.1 Lates japonicus
AGTTGGCTGGCTGATGCCATGCCAGCTTTTCTCGAATCTGTCTAGCCCAGGCGTTGGCACCATCAGCCAGACAGGGTTTCTGCTGGCATCTCTTGGCAGCCAGTCAGGGAGACAAACCTCATTTTAACATGCAAACCTTATCTGTGCATTTTATGGAACTTTCTTTTTGAAGAGGTGATATTTAAGTAAAAGCAGCCACAGTCAGATCTGCAGAAAATAGCTTTGGCGATACGCATCAAGACTTTGATAAATTTTCCAGTGGCATCTGACTAACGTGTAAAACCTACAGTGTAACGTTTGATACATGGATTCTCCTGTTTCAGATTGTTGTGCTAACATTTTAGGAGCCATTTTGCAGGCATTTTTGAGCACTTTTCCACACTCAGTATCATCAAACATATATCCCCCGTGGAAATCTAACAAATTTTATTTCTCTGTAGCATCAAAAAGTACAATTTGTGTGAGTTTAGTGTGGTCCTGAGGGAAGAAGTTACACTATTATCTCTGTCTCTCGTTCACATAATTACAGGAAAAAAATTTGGATTTAGCCGCTTTTGTTACAGAGTCGTTAATAATTAATCATAGTCATAAATAATTAATAACAATCACAAAAGCGCTAAGCATTAATCACTTGGCAGAGAGCGGCTAAAACTGAAACAATGGCAAAACAGCACTTTAACAGCATCCAGGTTTCAAAAAATTTCAGCATAAAGGTGGAACTGTGTTTGGATGCAGAACTCTTAAATCTGATGGTATTTCACGCTGTGTCACATTCTGAACAGTCTGTGAAGTGAAGCATGCAGCCGCTTTAAACCTGCTCTGTTTCCAAGACTGCCAGTTGGTTGGGGTGCAGCTGGTGATCCTGTGAACGAGGCAGATCTCTTACCTTTTTCCGGACACGTTAATCCGTCAGTGTTACCCGGTCTATGTGTGAAAGGGCTCTCAGACTGATACTGAGCTCTGTGGGAACGGGAACTTGTGTGAATGTGTTCATTTTTTTGTGCTGCGTCCACCTGTGTGTGTGCTTATTCCCATTTGTGTACAGGTAATACTGTGTTGGTTTTCATTTCTTCGCCTGTGTGTGATAGGAGCTGAGCGATATCACAATATACTGGATATTATGAAACCACAGAATTTCATTGACCAGTATTGATTTTGTCATGTCATTTAAAAGAGCTCCCTTAAATATCTCTGGTTGGATTTGGCAGAAATAATATCAAGACTTGATGGTAATGCTGGTGCCTTAAGGTACCTGCTATTTAACTGACTGAATTCACCTCTAGAAAAGTTATTCTCATTGTATTAATAATTGATTTTTTATTTGCATTTTCAATCAAAATCATCAAAAACTATTATAATGGCTGAAAAATAGAAAAATAAGAATTTAAAATTAAAAACTTTCACAATCGAATCTGCAGACCTTATGGTTTACTACAAATCTCATAAATCACTGGCAAAACATTAACTATATACTACTGGAAAAGTACGAGTAAATATTAGTTAACAAGATAAATAATCTAAGCTTATTTTCCAGGATTTGCAGACAGTGTAAGCAAACTAAAAGACATCAAACACATCATTTTTAATTAGTCTATACTGTGGAATATTTCAGGGTTTCGTTGAGCCATTTCATGGAAAATTAAATCATCATAGTTTGTAAAGTAAAAAAGAAAATAGGACTTGATAATGATATTAATATATGTACCAATATATAATTGACATGCTGTCATATCAGCAAACTTCAGAATGTGAATATGTGAATATTATTTTGGTGTCTAATGAGGTCCCAAACCAGGCATTGTGATTGACCGTCAAATGGCGGATTCTTCTTTGAGCGGAGCTGTCATATGTCTCCTGCATACATCATAACAGAAACACCGCTCTCCCTCTCCTCACAGTCACAACAGCAAAGCCACTCATCATTTACATACTAGAAAGTTGTGAATGTCCTTGGGGAACGCTCGCTCTCTCTCTCCATCTCCCTCTCCCTCTCCCTCTCTCCTTTCTCTCCCTCCGTTGCGCTCTCTCTCTTTTGAAAGCACTCACACTTCAGCTTCTGCACACAGCAATGATCGACTCATGAATCTGAATAGGAGAAGTTTTCGATGTTTAGACAGCATAGGAAAAAATACTGATGCATATTCAGCTGACATCCCACATAGGCCTGCCTGCTGTCTAAGAGCTCGACTTGACATGTCTGTGAAACACAAACAGTGTGTGTGTGTGTGTGTGTGTGTGTGTGTTAAGAGTGAGTGTGTGTGGTTTGCTTTAGTGTTAATGAGTGTACGCTATTTATTTTAGTCATATACTTATGCATATATGAGATATCTGCATATAAAATAATGGCTTAGATTCACTTTTTAATAAATATTTTTACTCAAAAGCTCGTCCACTACTGATTAGTTCTTCGATGACTTCAGGCTTTATTATGTGAAAGAAGCCGTGCTTGATGCTGTGCTGTTTAATGAACGAAGGAGAATGACACTCATAAGTGAGGAAATTCAAATTCAGCCTCTCTGCTGTTGGACTTTGCTGCAGCCCTGTAGTTCCAGTACTGTTGACACTGAGATTAATACTCCTGGTTCATTCTTTTTCTGCCAATTTGATGTGTGCAAGCTGTATATGCACCCACCACAAATTATCTGACCTTGCCATTCATGTTTCTTGTTGTGTGTGTCATGAAAACACATCTTTTGGGGGTACAGTGGGAAAACTTGAGCTCTGACAGAAACAGGACCTCAGTTTCTCTTCATTCACACGATCCAGGTTGGAGTTTTTTTTTTTCGCAGGATAGTAGGGGTGGTTGTTTTCCTTCTGAGTGCAGTAGCCCTTGCAGGCAGTTATGCTCGCTCACATGGCTCCATCCACCCTCTAGGGATTTATTTTAACATATGTCACTTCCTAGTGTTACTTTGAATTAAAGAGACCTGAAATGTGCTTATGTATTTAAAACATTACTTCTGCCAGGCCTGTGCATCCAGGACTATGGCTGCCCATAAGAGCTACACAAGGGAGAAAACTAAATTAAACAACCTTGTTAATATCACTGTCATGAGGGCTTCCCTGCCACCATCAGCATGGACTTTATTCCCTTCACAGTGAAGTCTTACACACACAGTTTATGATCAAAAAGCTCTATGTGAAAACTGTCATACACTAGAAAACAACATATTGTAGAGGACTTCAGACAAACATAGGACATTCTGTTGTACTGCACAATACCTGCATCCTTTTTATCTGTTGCTACATCGTCAGCTATCTTGCGAACAGCAAGTACAGCAGCTGATCGAATTTAGCAGAGATGTTAGCTAGCTTACCTACTAATTAGCTTCTACCTACCTAGGCTAGATTTGAAGTCTAACTAAAAAAAAAACGTATAAATGTGTCATCAATTGCCTAGAGCCTTAATTTACCTCGACATGCTTGTGTTTCCTTTGGCACAGTTTACGGTCGGTTCCGTGGCCTGAGTCTGGCCCACATACAGCATAATTGTCAGATGCTACTTCCACATCTGGGCCAATTCTGGCACATATACAAAAAATCAGGAAGTTGGGCAACACCTGAGGACAACAGCTGGAAATAGGAGCGGATGTGGAAGTACATTTGGCCAGACTTGGGCTGAGGACGCAGGCATATCTTGGGCCAGAAGTTTAATTCTGTCCTCTGAAGAGTGAACCAACCTTTTATCTGAGACAGGACGTTTTATAAAGACAAACTTTTATTCTATTTCTCCAATTTCTAAGTATATTTCATCATATTTGAGAGCCTGAAAGCCCCTTCATCCATACTCTTGTCATTGGTTGTTGAAGTACTGACTGTGCCTCACCTGAGCCAAAACCAACAGATTTGCATACAGATACTGATCTCTCTTTGTTTTCACTTCTTTTTTTCTCCTGTGTCTTTCTTCCTCCCTGCCTTTTATCTCTCTAGAGTGTGTCACCCCCCCGAAGCACCATCTCTTTCTACTTTGCTCAAACGTGCCTCCAAATCTATCTGTTCCAGAAGTTTTGGCTGAGGTAGTTTATGAAAAAGATTTCTTGATAGGTATATTTCTGTCTTTGCAGGATTTTTCGTCAGTCATTCCCTCTCCTGCTTGAATCAATATCCTCTTGTCTTTCACTCTTTATTCATTTTCCCACTTTTTTTCTCCGTTAGCACCTCTCCCCTCTCTAAGGCAGTTCTGCTGACTTCTGAGACAGTTTTCTGATACAGATTGTATTTGTGAGTTACTCAGCTGTATCTGCAGGATAGCACAGAGAAGAAGGAGATTTGTGTTTGTGCATGGATTTTATGTGTATACTTTGGCATTGTGGTTTCCTGCCGCAAGTGAGGGTCACAACTCATAAACTGTCCTCCTTTTAATTCACTCGTGTTAGAAAGAGAGAGAGAGAGTGTGTGTGATGTCGACAGGACAGGTGTCACATTAGAGTGAAAAAAAGTTTTCAGTGTGCAACGTTTCAAGCTGTGTTATTTGACTTTGGATGTATGATGCGGCTTGTGTGAATGCGTCATTTTTAAGTGCAAGTCTACATGACTGTGCATGAATGTGCTTGTATATGTATTTCTGTAATTTAGCAAAGCATGAACTGATGTTTTCCTCCCTCACCACAGCTCCCAGGTTGCCTCCCTCAGCAGGGCTGACTAGCCAACACAAATCCTGCATCCCGTTAATCATCTCATGTCATAAAGATTAATGGCACGCATTACTCCACTCAGTAATGACACTTTATATTAGCAATAGTGTATTGTGTGTATTTTGAGAATTTCTTTTGCCATGCTGTCATGGTATATACCGTTTGACCTGATCATACGTCTGGTTGTGTTTATGAGTTTCTGTACATTCCTGTATTTCTGTCATCAGGCCTTGAATCTTTGGGAGAAATCATCCCAATGAAAGTCTTTGATGGTGAGGTCTATAGATTATCTTCTGGATTCAGTTCACTCCAGTGTATGGAGGTGGCAACAGAAGTCTTATATCTTAAGAAGCTTTGCAAATAAACTGTCTAATTTGGTATCACCAAATGGTGTATATGCATGTTTTGCTTGTTGTGTGTCTTTTCACGCCATGTCAGTTCATTACTTACTACCCAAACCCTAACTAAAAACACTATTAAATCAAAAATTTTAAAAGGTGTAGACATGACGCGAGAAATGTCCTTCAGAGTAGTGGGCTATTAATATGCCATTGCATGATTTCATGTAGTAGAAAACATGTTTTTGTGATTGGTGAGTTCTGCCCAGAAGGGACAGATCATGCTGGATGCACTTTTGCTGTCACTGAGCAAAATCAGCAATTTTCATCACTTAACTAGCCTACCTGAAGGCATTAATTAACACTGTCAGCCAGTTAAGACAACTTTCCTTTTCCATCTTTTTAAAGAGATAAAATGTATCACTGAGACGGTTCTACAGAAACTGAATGTAAAGGTAAAGGTAGAATTTACTGCAGGACTGTTGTATTATACTGCTTTATACAATTTTCCAGACTGCTGTTACAGGTTGATTTCTGGTTATTGGTGTAAACACAAGATCTGACTTTGTAAGTGTAGTTCATACATATAACAATAGTGTTCACTGCTGTATTTACTCTACATGGGTGTGGGTTAATGTTGCATACAGTATTTGTTCCTGATTTGGGCTCCTTGGAAAAGTTACTCCCATCTAATCTTATTCACATGTCCCTGAGATATGTTTTTGTATGTGTGCCATCAAGCCAACAAGGGTCAGCGGGACCAGGCTGTGCTAGGTTTAACTTGGCAAAGGGAAAACCAGTATCATATGTAGCTTAAGCCTCTGCGCAGAGCGACCCATGCCTCTATTAATCAGTGCGTGTAACTGGCCTAAGAGTACATGAAGTAGAACAAAGCGCCCTGTCTATAGAGAGACCCTATAACAGTGGCCAGACATGATCTCACATCGTGCTCAGAAACCTGAGAGGGAGACCACCCTGGGAACATTTTTTTCCCCCTTGTCCTATGTCCCTTCTCTTCTTTATCTCTTTCCCCATCTCTCCGATCTGTTCGTCTGTCTGTGTTTTTTTTTTTTTTTCCTGCTTCTCCCTCACATCTACCTGTCTGTGATATACACATGTATGACTTTGGTGTTCTAGCCATTTCTACTGTCTTGATGTTTTTCCTCTGTATTTCTCTGTGCCACATTATTTTTTTTTTATTAACATGGCTGTTCAGAAAAACTTTTCCTTATTTTCTTTTTAGTACAATGACAGCATTTGTACCAAGTTATCTGTAGTGTGGCTCTTGTATACATATATAGTGATGCCTGTAAACTGCAAGTAAAAGCCTTACAGATGAGTCCACGGCATAGGAATGTGAAGATAATCCAGGATAGTTTGTGCAGACAGAGCAGGCGCCCCATCTGAACATCTTTTCACTTGGCTAAGAGAGGGGCTGTCTTGGCAGGAAGCGTATATCAAAGTTTTAAATTTATTGGCACCGGGTGACAAGCCCTTTGCGCTGTGTGTCTCTTCCTCTGCCTTTTCTTTGACCTGGACTTACAGTTTATCAGTCTCTCTTCTTTCACACAGTCTTTCTGATCCTTTTGACATCTATAAGTCCAGTTAAAATAAGCCTGTATATAGAAGTATGGAGTTTTTGCGTCGGCAGGGTGTACCACTAGGGTGTGACTAGGACTTGTGGTGCCAGACGCTGCTGCCAGACTGGCATTGCGCCCTGAGGTGGCTGAAGGTTAAGTGTTTTGGAGAATTTTGCTTGGTTTCCACCGCTGCGCTGCCTGTTTGCTTCAGTCGTGCCATTTGTCACTCTGCTCTAAGCGTTTGGTCCTGAAAGGGGTAATCCTGGAGAGTTTATTTTTATTTAGTGATAAACTCCAGCTGTAAAACAAAATACAGAGCGGACGTTATCCCAGTGCGTTTTGAGATTAAGTATTTTTCCCGTCTCTCAGTTCTGTCATTAAAATTTTATAAGAGTCAGTCCCTGCTTTCTTTTGGTAAGAAGTAGCAAACATTAAGTACTGTGTTTCAAAGCAGAGTATCATCAGTATCCGTGCCTATGGTGTCCACAGTAAACAGGCCTGTGACCCAACTATAGGTCTCAACTAATAGTTGAAGGAATGTATAGCAAAGACTAACCAACCAAGAGGCTCTTTTTTAGTTTTTTATGAACTCCTTCACCCCAGTCCCCATAGTAATTTACTGGCGTTTTTGTCATGAAGTTAGTCATATGAAAGGAGCACAGTACTCGGATCCCAGCTAATTGCCTTAGTCCCCAGTTATTTACAAGATTTATGCATCATCAGTGACGTTTTGTGCACGCCTGCATGGTGCTCTGTGGTTTAACTATGATCATTCTTTGGCCAGTCTCAGTCATGTAACGTGAAACACAAACACCATCATTTATGGGCCTTTTTGATATGGAGAAACATTCAAAGCCCCTATAAAAACACAGCATTTTCTCATTATCCTGCATTCTCTCGTTGAACTAATTTGACCGCAGCGTGTGAGGTTTTGTTTTCGTCCTCTTTTCACTCCCAGATTTTATCAGCTTAATGGAGGTGCTCAGGTATGCGGCTTTGATCTGTATGTGGAACGTTTTCACATTGGCTCCACTTTAACAGCAAGTTGCTATTCCCATAATGCACCGCTGGCCAGGTGGTGCTGCCACTGTGTACTGTATTTGTATTTGCTGTATTTGTTGCTGCTTTGAGACTAAAACCTCATCCAAGAAGTCGAGAAAATCAGTCTGATTTCCTATTCAGTGAGTTTTCCAGTCCTTGAGATCATGAGTTTTGCAAAAGGCTTAAAAGAGGTGTAATCTATTACTAAAACAACACAAATGCCACCATTAAGAATGAGATCTTCAAGTCCAAGTTTTAGTATGTCTAATTAGTCAAGTATGATTAGAGCAAGTTACTGCGGCCTGAGGCCTTGTTTTAATGACTCAACTGCTTTAACATTAAAGGCCTTGGTGTGGAGAGGTAATAACTTGGGCCCAGTGCCTCTTACCACATTAACTTGACATATGTTCTTACAGGGACACACCTCATAGTTTGCACTAAGAGGAGGAACCTGGATAATCAGACAAGCTATATCCACACCAATACATTTTAATTTTAAAGTGCATTACTGTGCCTATGTTTATGTCTGGAGTCCATACTACTCTGGAGTTTTCAAGCCCCTAAACTCCTGGTTTGCTTTTTAGTTAGGATGGGCAGAAATTTGATCATTTCCTCTGCATGGAGGTTGTTTCGTGGTGTGATCTTTGAGCCATGTGTGCTAGTATATTACAATGTCATACCTCTTAACTGAGCTGATAAAGAACTCAAGATATTTTAGGGCACATTGTCTTGGCTGTTTCTCTGTTTGCCTGCTCCCCACCATCGTTTGATGCTGAGTGCACATAACACTTATGTCATTGTTTCTTGACACTCAGAGAGGGAGAGAGAGGCAGAAACCTCATTTACTCTCACTAAGCTGCTAGATTATGTCTCTCATTTGAGTCACAATGCGTCAGATGGTTTATTACCATCCTTTGTCGCAGCATGAGGGCTAAATTGTGTAATTCTCAACATGTTAAAAGTATGTTTGATATCACAGAGAAAAGAAGATAAAATGCCTAAAATGTGTGTTTTATGGTCTTGTCTTCTCTTGCTTTACTTCAAACTTTTAAATCACCAATCTGTGTGTAGAGTTGGCTGCAGAACAGCAGTTTGAACTTAGAAAAAGGAAAAAAGGTGAAAACAAAAGTACAAAACAATCTCTTTTTTCATGGAGCAAAGCCATAGAATTAATGAAATGTATACTAGTCTCAGTCATGATTAATCATTTGCACCTCTGATGTCCTTGGCTAAATACCATTAGAAAGGCTAAAATACCATTAGATATTCAAATTTGATAACTTTATTGACAGTCATGGCTTCAAATAAACATGAAGCCTGCGTGCTGTGGAGAAGTTACTATCAAACCACGGTTCTGCTATCTTTCTCTTCTCGAGGTTGGTTAATTGTTTGCCAATTTTCAGCAAAATGGCAAATATTTTCTTGTTTCAAGCTCGTGCCATGTCAGAATTCACCTCTTCTGACTCTATAGCAATCTAAATGTATTGACTCTGGTGAGAAACAAGGACACATTTTCCACTGGTGAGTTATGGACCAAAAGAATGACCACAATTAATCAGGAAAATAACTCATCTTGCAGACTCACTTTACAACGTAATGCCAGTACGCCATTTCTGTAAGAGTTGGTATAGAAATGAGGCATCTTGGAGTAACTCAGGCTCTTCTGATGTTTAGGAAGCTACAGCATCTTGAAAGATCGGCTCATGTTGACCTTGCGTGCGAAATCTGATGAGACTTGGCTTTGTTTCTTTGTCATGCTTGTAGAGATCAAGGAGAGGTTGAAAGGCACCAGAGCAGTCTGAGGAATTGGGCTCCAGGTTAAGTTGGATGAAAATATCCTGGGTAATTGGTGTTTCGGAATGTGTCTGACAAAAAGGTGCAGACAGGCAGCAGGAAGTGGTGCAGTGGAACTGTAATTATGTTTGTGTAAGTGGGCAGCTACAGAACCACCTGCTCATTTGCCCACAAACATTAGTTTTACTGTGTTTGTAGCTGCCACATAGTACTGCTGCCTGTGTTTCGGGAAGTGTGTGTGTAAGAGAAAGAATATTTAGCTGATAGGACCCAAGAGACCACTGAATAAATGCCTGTGTGTTAGTCTGTGTGTATGTCAGAACAGGTCCATATTCAAGCAACTCTTAAAATGTTTTTTTTCTGCTGCTCTCTGAGCGCTGAGGTCACACCAGGACTCATTTTCTCCATGCCTTAATGTACCGCTCTGCTTCCTACTCACTTAACAATATAAATCAGGGACTATTAAAATGCTTCAGGCCTGGAAAGTAAATGGGAATTTAGCATCTGTGATTCGGCTCATGAAAAACCACCATTTTCAGAAAAGATGCCAATTCCAGACAGGTGACGCATTTTCCTCCCCAGCCTAGAAACTGATGGAAACGACAGGACCATACTGTCTGGGTCTGCGTGGTTGGGTTGGCAGGAAGACAAACAATTTTATCTCCTCAGACCAGTAATAAAATGGTTTGCACCTGTCTGCGCAGATAAATGCACAGCTACGAACAAGTAATGTCGCTTTTAACTCACACATCGTTAGAATAATGACGGTACCTTAGATTCAGTTAAGTCAGTTTGGTTATTACCTGTGGTCACACTGTATTTTTTTAGGCACTGTCATAATACAACACCACCCACAACACCTGTGGAACTCCAGACAACACCAAACAATCAGTCATTAACTTTATATCCTGTGTATTATGCAATTATGTTGATATTTAATTAATTTTTTTCCCCACATTGTGACTTGTCGTAGCAGAGAAGCACAGTGTGGTGACTAATAAATATACGTAACTAATGCGCTTGAGATGTTATGATGCCAATAAGCCAGTGAGCCAAAAACACAATGCCAGAGCTCAATAGATGAACACCCGCATGGAATGTAGTTGGTTTTAGCTACATCGCTTTTGCTTGAAATAAAAATATCTGCTATCGAAGGTTTATTAAATATGGTTAGTATTTTGAGTTTAGTTACACTTTCCCAAATGATGTAATAGAAAGGTTTGGTGACTTTGTTTGAGCTCTTGACTCTCTCTGTAGTATAATGTAGGTTGTTTTGGTAAACCTCTAGGTCAAAAGTTTTACTGTTTGAGTCTGTGAACATTCATAATCAAAGCACCACTCGCTACAAGACAGGCTATGGACGTTTCAGATGCTGATTTTTGTTTAAGACTTTTTTTTTGATGAGTATAAAACATATGACACAGAATAACTTGTGTTCGATCAGTACATGATTCATTCAGTGCTGACTTTGTGGCTTTTTTTTTTCAGTTCTAACCAAGGCGTGGACAAATTTGGTCAGCAATCAAAGTTGGCACCAGCCGCTGTAGCAGGTTCATTATCGCCATCAGGCTTAATCATAGCACAAAGGCACGCTGCCGCAAAAGGTCCCAG
This sequence comes from Lates japonicus, assembly GCA_033238685.1. Lineage (NCBI taxonomy): Eukaryota > Metazoa > Chordata > Actinopteri > Centropomidae > Lates > Lates japonicus. The sequence continues at coordinate 4,930,860 of BRZM01003569.1, forward strand.
TTTGACTGATTCTTTACAAATGTGAGGAAGTTAAAAAGGTGTGAAATGGTTGAACTATTAGTAGACAGGTAATAATAATGCAATAGTTTGTAAACTTCCTTTGGTGATGGTGCTTTTACAGTCTCATGCTCTTCCCACCATTTCATTAAATTTATAAACATTTTTGAGGATAATATTTCAGCATGTTAATAACAAAGCTCTCAGTTATTGAATCAGAATCTTCAGCATTCTTCTTCATCTAACCTCACTGTCTCTGCTTCGCTCCCTCTCTGTCTCTCTACAGAGGATTTTCAACTCGTTTGTGTACACCGAGAAGACATCAAACGGAGAGACAGAAGTGCAGCAGGTGAGTAACAAAGGCTTCTACTTTCCCCTGAGTGTGTGTGTGTGCACGTGTGTGTCTGAGTGTACCTGCCTGGTTGTGCATGCATTTGCCATGGATGGTGTCTGTTTGTAATTTGTGTAGGTTTCAACTAGTAGTACGAATGCACACACACATACACTTGCCATCAGGGGAAAGAGGGAGTTTATTAAAATTCTGCGGCTGCTGTCTCATTGGCTTTGCAGTTCTGTTTTTCCATTCGTCTGTGCTCTGTCTCTCTTCCTCCCTTCGCTCACAATATGAGTGCAGAGCTGCTGTCAGGCAGCACAAGAAGGTTTGAAGAGAAGAGTGGTATCTTTTTGGAAACAAACATAGCTGCGGCAGAATTGGGAGATTTGTTTTAAATGACCCTGAATCCACAAGTCAGAATTTGTGTGTGCCATTTTGGTCCCAGATTGGAAAACTATGCACAGAATTTCTGGCGTCTGGTTGCAAGTCAATCATGATTGCATGTAGGCATGGCGTGTGTGTGTGTGTGTGTGAGAGAGAGTATGTGTGTTTGCGCTCGCACGTCAGGAATATTGGAAGAGTGACAGTAAAACAACAGACTGGTAAACAGCCACCAGTGAAATGGTAGACAGGTTGATGTTTGTTTGTTCTCGTGACTGTGTGTGTGTATCCATCTGTGCGTGCATGTGTGTGTGTGTGTGAAGCACATACGGTATCTCTCACCTTTCAGCTTTTTACTATTCCAGAGGCAGCTCAAATTGGCCATTGAAGCATTGCTGTTTCTTCTTCTTCATTTCACAGAAACCTCAGCTACATTACTAAGCGCGAGATTTTGAATTGCAGTCAATGGATCTGGTGTATTTTAATATGCTCCAGTCCCAGGGCAGCACTGACTTCATTCATTCTGAGTCCTTGTTGGAGGAGTTTAACTATTTTATTTCCATGGGCGGCTCATAGAGTGCCCATACACTCTGCCCATAACCCTTCTGAGGCAGGTGCCAACTAATTCAGATGACAGCTCTGGCATAGTTGGCTTGCTTGTTCTCTCTGGGCAGAGGGGCTGTGTCCCTGAGCCAAGGCGAGGCTCAATTAGGAGTATATCTGCAGAGGAAGAGAGGGCAGGGAGAGAGAGAGAGGAGCCGCTGGCTTCTCGGACGAGCTTCTCCTCTGGAAATTCATTATTCAGACAGACACACAGACATCTCTCCCTCTCTAATGACTCGAGCCCTCCCTCTCTCTGTCTCTGTTTTATCAATGCGTTCTGCTTGTTTCACTCACTGACATGTGCTGTCAGAGTGGATATCATGAATTAAGACTCTTGGCTGCATTCATGCTTTCATGCTGGTTCATGGTTCACCTGTGCACAATGCTGCGATAACAAGAGGTTCCATTGTTTGTAAGAGTGCAATGAGGTCTTTTTATAATTTCCCTGTGCGTGGAGCACCGTGGAGTGAAATTATAAACAGACTTTTTAATTGATCAGGCTTTATATGGTCAATACAAATAGTTAAAAATATCATGGTTGGGCTCCAGTACTGATGAAGCAGATTGATTCTACCATTGAGTTATTATTGTTTACGTAAATATAGTGTCTGTAAGATAATGTAAATTTAAAAAAAAATACTGCAGGACATTAGCTTCAACAGTTGATATTCTGCTAACTATATATGATCCTTATTTGCATTCTTAATAAGGGCTTTAAGATTTCAACAAATTGTAGAGAAACAATACTTAAAACACACCCAGTTACCCAAAGTATATAGAATAAAAATGGCCCATGGAAGGTTTTAGAATTTGCAGTAGTATTGCAGTTCAGTATATCACTCTAGTTTTGTGTGTGAGATGGTGTTAAAGCTGTCAGCCACAGCTCAAGTTGATGCATCCTTCAGAAGGTGACATTTAAGAAATGGAAGGAAAAGGACAACCAGAAATGGTTCTATTCAACTCAAAAATGAGATTTTGATTATTTCCCCATGTTTTCAGGTCTATGCTGCCGACTTGTTGTGTTTTATTGGCTTATTGAATTTATCCCTATGTTGAGGACATCAATTGGAGATGATAACTTCACTGATATTTGAAACAGGCAATTTAAACAGGAGGTGTTTCTATTTTTGTGTTGAAAGACATTTCTCTACTTTATCAAATCATGCAGAATATCTTACATCACCATCTGTAGAGCGAACAAAGTCTGCAGTGTAAAAGCTTAACAAACCTTTTGACCATCATTGGAAGCAACGTGTCCATCTTTTCAGACCAGTGGAAATGCACTAATTCAATAAGAAAATCAGTTCACCCAAGGAGAAGCAAGACATGAACAGTCAAGTTTCTACCATGCTAGAGTTTCTCAAGTCTGCAGAACAGACCAGCGTCCATCCCATAATCATTCCTGTATTAACTACCACCCTGCAATCCAGAGTAAGATTTAACATAAACACCACTGCCAGTGACTGTGGCTGAAGACTGTCTGGTGAAAACTTTAAACTCCAGCATGAGACTTCAGGTTCAACCTATTCCATCTGCTCCAGGTCTGCGGCCGAACCAACCCCTCTGGGTGTTGCAAACCCTACAAGCTGGTTGGATGGGTGAGAGAGTGGAGAGAAGAGCCTAGTGTGTTGGAGAATGTGGTTAATCTGCAGAGCACAGGTTGGCTTTGGCTGCACTGTGGCAGACTGTAACCTAAGCTTTAACTTGCATAGCCTGAAGTTTCTGGTTTCTCTTAAGTCACTCTGTGAAAAGTTTGAGTCTTACTTTCTCCCTCCCCTCCCAAGTTATGGAAACACTCCTCAGCTGAACACTGGCCCATTTTCCTCTTTTTAATACAAAGTCCGCTGCAGCTAATTGCCGTGCTGCCGTGCATGGACAGTACTGTGTGTAGGAGTGTACAATGTTCGTGTGTTTTAAGTTTAAGTCTGTGTGTGAGAGCACGCATGTTAATGTCTTTGTGTGTGTGTGTATGTGTGTGTTCCTTGTGGTGAAGTAGCAGTAATTGTGGGGTGTGCCTCAGGCCCCTGTTAAACCCCTAATAGGAATAGCGGGCGGCTGATTAGGTGTACAAGCGGTCAGTGGGTCGCGGTACATTTCCTTGTTCCTGGCTTGAATCGCAGCCCCTTTTACAGACACCGGTAATTATGGGATGTGAACAAAGGGGGTCCAGTTACTGTGGAAATAAGCCCTTTTCTGCATTCGACAAGGCTGAGTAGGGAACTTGAAATGGCTTTGGAAAGTATTCAGACCGCTGACATTTTCTACATTTTTGTCTTATGATGAGAAATTTCTTGCAGTTTTTGTTATTTTTTTATTATAAGAAAAATAATTTACACGTGTTAAAACAGTTTGATGTAACACTTGGCTCAGGTGCATCCATTTTAATTATACTGGAGTTCTCTAGAGGTTGAGTGGACCCCAAACATTTTGATTTACCTACAAAGATTTAAAAAAAAAAAAGAATCTCAGTTTAGCAGGTAGGATGTTTTCTGCTTCAGGTACAGTAGCACTGAGAACTCTGTCTCCAGATTTTGGTTGCACTCTGGGAATTTGGAGTAAACTGCTGTTCTGTGACCTGAGACATCTGCTGGGTTGATAAACTGGGAGCACATATGGGTCGGACATATAATCTTGAGCCAGGCCATTCAGTGCTCTGTCCAGACCAAGAGCAAAGCTTAAAGTCAGTCTTGGTCATACGGTCAAACTTTTTGATCCTAGACAACTCAGCAAGCAGACACAAGGAGGGAAATTATGCTAAAACACTGTAACTGTGTAACTTGATTTTTCTTACTGAGACTTCTGAAGCCCCATATTATCTTCAGCTGAACTTTAGAATTCATTTTCATTGTGCAGATTTTGTCCCCACTACATTGAAAGGGGCATCTTAATGGCCTGTGTTAGCAGGAGGAATAATTACAACAAACCAAACCAGTTCCAGTGTTCATATGGGCAAATGACTATTGTTTTAAGACAGACTTGAAAAATTGTGACTCTATCCTCCATTTCACAGATATTAGATGAAAAGGTAATCCAAAAGTAACTGCAAGTGATTAGTTCTTTAACAGATCTTGAGTAAACCAGTGGATCATGTGACAGCCTTCAAGTTAAGAGGATAATCTGTAACAGATTACATACATGTGATGCCTTAGATTGAGTGGGGGTAAGTTCCTCACGACCCCTCATAACATCCTTTTAAGGTGTTTTGGTAAACAAAAAGCTGTGAAGAGCTGCTGGTGCGCTGGTTATTAATGTCCCCCAGGAGGCTGCTACAGGGCTGGTTATTAGTTTCCCCCAAAGAGGTTGGAACCCTATTTTGAAAGAGTACTGTGAGGTGTGTGCTCAACCAGAACCGAGTCCTTCAGAGGAAGAAAGACAAAGCATAATGTATGCATGTTCAGGGGCTTGCATTAAGGGCCTCAGTAAACACAACTGAATTAGCTGTTCTGCCTTTGTTTAGAAACTCCTTTTTCTCCTTCCTTTATCCTGGTTTCCATGCCTTTTAAAGGTAAATTACCCTAAAACAGAATTTCTAACCCGCTGGAGACTTCTGGGAACCTTGTATTTGATTAACTTGGAGAAAACATCGCTGATGAACAAGATGAATAGTTGACAGTGTGTTGTGTAAGATAAGCATCAAACTAATGCAAACAAGTGCACTGCATAAGAGAGAAAAAGGTATAATCCAGTACACCCTTATCAGAGCTGTGTGATGCTGCTGTTCTTTTCCACAAATATTTACAATGCTCCAGCTTCACTGTAGGCTGCTGCTGTGTTGTATTATTCAGTTGGATTTTCTTATTAAACGATAAAGAGTTTGCTGTGTGGAGGTGGAGAGCAGTTAATGTTCTTCAGCCTCAGACATCCATCATTCTGCTCTGCTTTTAACAGTGATGGATTTCACACTTAGTGCAGCCTGAGGTGTGGGTGTCTTTGATCTTGTTTAGCGTCATTTTTGAATATTAACTTGTGTGTGTGAGAACAAATGTATGCAAGCTCTACAATGATTTTAGGTTCAGATACATGTTTCACATTGACATCTGTCTGTATAACAACGTGCAGTCATGCAGTGAATTGGAAAACAGCCATGGTTAAAAAATGAATTAAATTCTGGCAGTTCTGTTAGTATCTGATGAGAAATGTTAATGTCTGTCTGACTGCCTGTGTGTGTGCATACTTGTGCATATCCTTCATGTGAACTTTTGGCTACTTTAAGTTTTAGTTAAGCAGCTTTTAGGCAGACTGTGGGTTAGATAATCTCCTATATAGCCTGGACAGAAAGTTTTCTTGGTCACCCTTGAAGATGTAAAACTATTAATAAGGTCAAGCTGAATGTAAGTAAATAGAAATCAGTGTGGGTGTCACCACTTACCACTGTCTAATTAACATGTCTGTGTTTGCTTTGTGCAGTTGGCCAAGAAGATTCGGGAGAAGTTTAACCGCTACTTGGATGTGGTGAACAGGAACAAACAGGTGGTGGAAGCCTCATACACTGCCCACCTCACCTCTCCACTCACTGCGATACAGGACTGCTGCTCCATACCAGCATCCATGATGGAGTGAGTAACCCTCTCTTTAACAAACACACACTCTCACACAAAGACATACTTTTCTGTCTTTCTCTTTCATACACTTTATTCTCTTTGACTTGCACAAAAATCTCTGCAGGAGGTTCATTCTCTGTGTGTAAACCCACCTCCCACTGCTAGCACCTGCACTCTGCTCTCTATACATTGCTTTATACTACAACCACACGCACACACACGAACCTCCGTCTCTCCCTTGTTTAAACATGCTTTGATCATCCTTGGATTAGTTATAGCTGTGTTTAAATCACATCATTTACTGCCTTGAGCAGTTCTAGCGTTATCTAATACTTGGCAGCATTTTTCAAATTTCAGAATCTATTCAAAATGCACAGTTGTGCCAGTTCTTGCTTTGCTCCAATATAAGTCTACAATAACATGTTTTATAGGAGCTGGAGCCCAGCAAGGCAGAGAGATACTGGGTTTTCATAGGTAATAAGTTTTTTTTTGAAAGCCTGGGGATTTAATGGCTGTGTTGGCATCAACTTGTATTATCTAGATTTTTAAATTCCATCATGAAATTGAAAAACTTCTAAACCTTTCGCAACACAAATGTCAAAGTTATTAATGGCAAAACAACCCAAAATTCAATTTCAGTATATTATTTCCATTGTGTTTCTTGCAAACACAGTTTTGGAACCAAATCAAGGCATTGTGCTTCGTGAAGAGGGTGCCGACATGACAAGACTATTAGTCTATTTTTATTAAACTGGGTGTGAGACTGAATGTGTCAAATTCAAATCCTGTGCTGAGAGATTTAAAAATTGCCCCAGTCTACAGTGTAGACCCAGCTTTTCAGCCAATCACCAACTCCAGCAGGCAAAAAAACACAGTTCAAAGCTGAGCTCAGAGAGAAAGAGAGCGAGAGCGAGAGCGAGAGCGAGAGAGAGAGAGAGAGAGGCTTTTACTTCTAATCTACAGAGCAGCAGCTGTCTCTACCCCTCATCCCCTCTCTCCATTTCTGTCTATCTCCCTCCCCTTTATCAGCCGATGTAACCAGTTATTGCTCTCTGAAGTTTTTGCGCTGCAGACTTCACAGGCTGCAAGGTCACCTGTCTTTCCTTCACTCGTGCAAAGGTGGGGGGAGGCTTCCTGGCTGAGGGCCACTGGCCACCTGTAGCTGAATCAAGTACATGACATACTGCACATGTATTCAACACTTGTTCATGCGCAGACATGCTGCATTTATGTACCAACATGTGCAGTCTAAAACCAAGCCTAAAACTGTGGATTTGACAGACAGTTTGAGGCAGAAATTGCAGAAGAAGATTATATAAGTTCAGGGTAGGAGGGATGGAATGATGCAGAGAGAGTCACATGGGTGGTGGTGGTGGGGTTGGACATACCAAACTGAAGCTGTGCTTGATAGATCCCTGAACTTCAAAGAATCCTCCTCAAGGGGGTAAAAAAGCGCAGAGCTATCTCGCTTTCATTTTTTTGGGTTTATGTAGGATCGTGAGATACTTTCAGGAGCTGTATAAAGAATAATTTAGCTCTCCCTCATGCACTCCGCATCAGGGAAGCTATCTAAAGCTGTTTTCTACATTTGTAGAGTGTTGCAAGGTTACCATACCATTAAAAAGCTGATAACTTGCCAACGGTATAACTAAAACTATTTTGAACATAAACAAAATTGTTGTTCATCCAGTTGGTCATACTGGGAGATATGATTTTGAGTAGATGGGAAGATCGATACCTGTCTTCATGCTTAATATGTTGCTGGAGTCAGCAGCTGGTTATCTTAGCTTAGCATAAAGACTGGAAACAGGACCGCCTAGCTCTGCCCAAAGACAACAAATTCACCCACCAGTACCCTTAATGATCAAGGAATTCCATCTTGTTTTTTAAAAATATATATTAAAACTGAAGTGTAAAAAATCAATCAAAAACCAGAACAGTTGGGTGATGTGCCAGGCTTTGTCTTGCTTGGGACCAGTAACTTCCTGCAGTCTGATCAAAAAAATGTTCCAGCACACATGTCCCAGTAAAACCTAAAACTTCAGGGTTTTTTACAGATTAAACAAATGGAACAGACAGATGTAAGAGTGGTATCAGTCTTGAGTAAGCATATTTCCCCAATACCTATTACTTTAATGGTATTGAGCTGGAGCCAGAAGGCAATTAGCTTAGCATAAAGATTGCAAGCAGGGAGCGCCAGCTAGCTTGGCTCTTTCCAGCTGACTAATGAACATATTACTTCTTGGCGAACAGCAGCTGATAGCACTGACTTGCTGGGGTTTTGCTGTCACCATAAAGTTGCCAGACGTCTAGGAGAGAGTCCAAAAAGTAACCGCAACCTCACAAAGTTTCAGAGTTGCTGGTGGTTGTATTTTAGACCTTTGGAAAGAATGAGGCTAGCTGTTTCCTCCTGTTTCTCCCTGATTGAGATCTTTATGCTAAGCTAATTGTCTCCTCCTGCTTAGCCCTTATGGACTTTATTCCTCTGTAGTCCACCTCAGAGTGTCCTTCATTAGTCTCAGGCATCAGCTGCTTCTAGGGGTCTCAGTCAGGTCAGCCAGTTTAGAGGCGGATCAGGTGATTCACAGGGTGTTCATGTCTGTTAGCCCATCAAGCTAGCACGCTATCATTTCGCGGAGAGGCCACCGAGGGCAGTGCTTAGCGCCCAGTGGTATGCTTTAATCACTGCTTGGTCTCAACAACAGGCTGTACCTGAAAATAGCAAAAGTATGTAACTCATAGAGTTGGTGTGTGTGCATGTGTGTCTGTATGTTTATATTTTTAACATGCAATTTCAAGGTGCTCATTTCAACAGTTCCACTGATATGCAGTTGTAAAAGTGAGAAGTGTGCTTGGGAGCAGCCCAGATGACACTTAATGGTCTCATTTCACCAGTAGCTCTTGAAGAGATAAGCTGTGAATGGACTGTGCAAGTAAAATGCTATTCATATGATCCTAAAGAGCTCTTTTTAGAGAAACAAAAACAACTATCTCATGAAAATAGAAAAAGAGAAAGGTGCAGGGAGGATGGAGGTACAGGGACACAAGACATGACAAAGGTGTCTCTAAAGATGGTTGGGCCATTCTAGCTGCTTGCAGGCCTGCCCACATCACGGTGTTAACCAGCAGTACTGTATGTTAATCCTCAGTTCAAAGCTTGGTGCATTATCACATATCATCCATGACTTAGCCTTAATAGAATCTGTATTCTTGACTTGCTGGTATTTTGTCATAAACCAAAGTACTGAATAAAAATACAAATTTTGAGGTGAGGAAAAGTGAAGGCACCAAAGTTTCCAGTTTTTCATGGCAATTCATACAGTTGTTGTTGAGATACTTGGATTGGAATCACCTTGTAGAGTCTCTTCCAACTGCTTATGACTTATCAAAAATATGTTCTTTTAATGTGGTTTTAGAAAGATTTTATAGCTTTGAGATGTGTGTGAGACTGTACAATGATGGACTTCAACTCATGTCATCACCATATTTTTCAATGTATTTCACAAATGGAAGAAGTGTTTGGATGTTTCGATCTTTTTCATTGCTGATTGTTTTATCCAGCAGCTTTTCGTTTTTTAGTACTAACGGCTGTAGTTCTGGGAAGGTTCATACAATTTTCAATCCATGAAATTCAGGTTGATTCACTAAAGGTGTTATGGCTTACACATATTCAGCTGTAGCCTTGTTTTTTCTGTGTTCCCACATGACAAAATCAATGTTTCTTCTCATGAATCTGAGTTACTGAACACCAAGTGCCTTACTTAACTCCAGTAATCTCAGCATTCCTATATAATATGTAGTAATATCGTATATGAGGGATGAAATTGCACCAAGAATTTGCAGTACCTTCACTCATAGATTAAACACAGAGATTTAAGACACCATAGTGCTAATATCTAGCTCCTGTTTCTTAAGAAGAATTCTCACTATCTGACCTGCTGGCAGATTTACAGTCTAGATCAAGAGTATATGTAGCAGCAACGAGCCCAGTGCTTCAGATCAAACTGATCTTCTGGTAGAGCTATCATCATCGTCAGCATGATGATGATACCTCTGTTTGCATATTAGAGAAGGAGATGGCAGCATACCAGGCAGGTTGGGAGGGGGGATTTGTTTAAGTGACCTTAACAGGTGTAAATGCTGTGCTACTATCAGAACTTTTTTTTCCTCTCTCCACATGCCTGTGTTAATGTCAACCTCTTCCTCTTTCACTCTCCTCTTCTTTGTTTCACTATATTTGCCTCCCTTAAACTTTTCCCTTCCTTCCATGCTTCATTCCAGTGTCTACTTTCCATTCTTGATATATTCCCTTCCTCTCCAATGTCTTGCCATCCCTTTTTTCTTTACTTCCTCTTTGGTTGATATTCAGGGACAGATTAAGCAGTTAGGGCTCTGGGACTCCACTATCTGGCCTGTTGACACCACCTCTTTTTACCCATTCAATCTTGAATCTGAAGAATCTTGGTTGTCATTTAACATCCCGACCAAAAACATAAACTATTGACTATAATAACAAGAATTGTCTTTTTTTCTTTCTTTCTCCATAGTCATGTTTTGCCTTCTGCCCAACACATTAAAAGTAATGTCCAAAACACTAAATACATCTTTAGTCATGGATTACTTGGTTTAACCTAATAGATAAACTATACTATATCTCTAGTGTAATTGCTCCTCAGCATGTCACTGCAGAAATACAGTAAGATCTCTTGAAGTCTGGTACTTATTAAAGACCAAATCATAAATGTGAATATGTGTGTTCACTAGGTGTGATATCGATTTAAGTGATGAATGATCCATCAACTAATAGCTACTTCTCTTTAAAATAAAAGAGCATAAAAACCAATAATGGACTTTAAGTTTCCTGGTGCCCTACAGACTGATTAGTGTAGAAGCAGACAAAAAGTAGGCAGCCCTACCATGAACCGAGCCCCATCATGGTTATATGTACATATATGTAGTCAGCAACACATGAAAGTAAGTGTTAACAATCCACATTTGTTCATACCTAAAATCTTCAAAAATATGTTGGAATTGGTAGAAAAGTGTCCTGTCCACTGTCCAGACATCCTCAGCGAAGTTTCTTGCCTCTTACACCGTTCTCTAATTTCTTGAACTAACGGCAAGTGTTTACACACATTTAGATTTGTGATACCTATGGGCTGCTGATCTTCATCGGCATCACCTTCAGGTCAGTTAGGGCTGAGGGTCTCATGGTCAGAAGCCTTTGGGCACTGTTCCTACTGGCTAAGTCTTTAATCCATCCTTGATGATAGCCCCAGCCCAATCCTAGTTGATCCTCTCTTACTCTCTTCAGTACGTGGGTTAATGGACAGCACAGCTGTGTGAGAGGCAAAAATAAAGGTGGGAATAACACAAAACTACTACAAAATGGCGTCAGACACTATTCTGGCATGTCTGTAGGCAGCATTATCCCACTTTGATAACTTTCTATACTGAGCTGATTATGTACTACTGTACACTCTAATGCAATTCAGTTCAATGAACAAAACATTTGAAAAATATTTCGGCAAAATATTTGAAAAATATTTTGTTCTTAAGGCATAGTTAGTGGCAGTTTTGATGTGGATTGTATTATTTTGAAATGTGTTGCTAATATTTTGTCCACCTCCATTTAAGAGGCTGTAAGGGAGACCAGAATACTGGCAGAACCTCTCAATTTAACACAATCAATGCTGTGTTAAAGGACAGGATCGAAACCCACCACAGCTCTTTATCCTGTTTCCCTTCTTTTGAGAGGACTTCGGACTTAAAGCCCCAGATGTCCTCTGAAGAGCTGCTGGACACCAAACAGGCTTCCGAAATCCATTCTGCATATTGATATCACAACGAAATCTGTTTTGATAGAGCTGTTGTTGAAGCCAGATATATGAAAGGCCTTATTTAAGCGCTCTTCATTCTCCAGCTAGCATGTTGCCTGCTTCACTGCTGCTGTTCACAGAGGGATTGCAAACACATTAGAAATGGTATTACTCTTGACGTTGGAGCTCGCACAACAGCAAGCCTCTTCAAGGTAATTGTACTCACTGGGCTTTTTGAATGGCGTATGATTGCCTCCTCTGTGGATATACATGGTTCCTGCAGCAGTGTACAGCTTAATATAATGGATTTTCTTAACAGTGGATGGCTAGCGCTGAACACGACAGGTGCTGCCTTATTTAGAGGTGTCTGCCTATTTCACTCTGTGCTACAAGACGACCTTCAGAATGGATGCATTGTACATATTCTTGTTTCATTCTGGTTAAAAGCAAAGAAAAAAATGCCAGTTTTGAGTCATCATTTAAAGCAATATCAATACATTTCAGTTTGGTTTATTACTGGTGACTTGTCTTCAGGATCATTTCTGATTACTGCTTAGAGAACTCCCCTTCTGGGAAATATGGTAATCAGGCAAGCATTCCTACAATACATTATTGATATGCATATTCAATGGAAGAATTATTTAAAGCAGCATACATTGCATTTGTAACAGTCATGGATAAGAGTTTGGGTTAATACAGTTATTATTATTCTTTTTTAAATATATTTTACAAATCAAATTTGTTAGTCCTTGTGCCTGGTGAGTCCAGCCTTTTTTGCAAAAAAAAAAAAAAACTGCCCTCATTAAGATGTCTGATCAGAATGGAATCCTGCCTCTCTCTCCCCATCTCTCTCTCTCTCCCTTGTTCTCATATGTTTTTTTGATGTGGAATTCAAAGCGCCTGCAAATGTATTTTTTATCTGGCACACATTTTGCTGAGCGTCCTGCCCAGCCCTTCTATGCAAAGTGGGTTGAAGGAGAATAGTAATGACTTTGGCCTTATGGGACTCTAAATGAGTGAAGTTCAAACGCAGCCCAAAGATCGCGAAATCAAACGCCGTCCCGCAGCGGCGACAGCATGGCCCGTGCGGCCGCAATGAAGTTGAGGCGGAAGACCAGCACCAGCCAGTAACAGACCGTTCTCCGCATACTTTGCCGCAGATAAAGGCTCAGGAAACCTTGTCGCCAACCACATGACCACCGCAAAGATTTTGGCGAAGACGCTATGCTGTCGCCACGCGAACCAAAGTGCTGAAAAATGATATGTCATGTGCGGCGACGGTAGTAGGAACCTGCAAAGACGATCAGACCGCTGTCGACACCTCAACCTGTGTATGCTCAAGGACAACACAGGCCACACAGATCTTTCACGAGACCAGAGGTCTCTTTGCAGGTCCACCAAGAGAAAAGAGCGACAATAGAATATCACGTTTGAAATGGATCAAAGAGGCTTGTTTTCTTTTCTGTCCATCTATCTTGAAGTCTCTGATCTCAGAATTTTAAAAGATGATCAGAAAAGATCACAAATGCCAGAACTTATATGATCTCTGAAAGGCTCAGACCCGCGAATCATGCTTGGCCCCAGGAGGAATCCACAGGATGTTTGAACTGTAATAAAATTAATTGACTGATCATCTATTTAGTTTTAGCTGATTGATGACGAACAGAAGAATATTTGACCACATGTTCCCAATGAGAATGTTTACATTTTAAAGGAAGAGAACTGATTACTAGATATACTGGTAATATCTGAATTAGTTTTAGCCAAACCGACTTGAACTTTCAACAATAACATGTATAATCAGTCATGAGTTGGCTGCAGGAGTAGTGACAACAGGACCCAATGAAGGAAGCGAAGCACTGTGTTGCCAGTAACAGCCTTGCACCCCTGACTGCAAAAGTCTCTGAACTCTACCAGAGGGATTCCTCCAAAAAGGCCCCCACTGCGACACATGTGACAGGCGCGTGCCAGGCTGATCCAACCCTGAGGTGTTCAGAATCACGAGACCGCAAGCTACAGGAAGATCTGATGATTGACTCACTCAATCAGCATCCTGATCTATGGATGGCGCGGCGCAGGTGCACCCATTCAGCCCAGGCCTCTGCTGCATCTGAACCACACAAATGAGACCTCACCATCTCATTAAAATTGTCCCACCCTTACACCTTTATTAAAATATCTATTTTATTGAAATTTATTGTTTGTTATAAGAAAAAGACACTGAGAATGATGAGAGAAAATACTGATGAGAATGATGAGCTGCATGATGATCAACGAATCAAGGAAATTAACCCACATCTGAGGTCTAGAACCGTCCTCACTGAGGAAAAGGAATCAAGAAGCCTGGGAAAATAATATGACTTTGAATGAATGAAGATATACCACAACAATGAGCAGGATGTTTTATCCACCAGGACCTGACATTGTGTCTCAGGATCAAACACAGAGGCAATCCAGAGTTTGTGAGTAATCATAGTGCTGAGAAGTTGACATTCATGATTGAATAATTAATGTTGTTTGTTTAAAATAGCTGATGAAACCACTACTGCCTGTAGCTTTTCCCCAACAGCCAGCCAAATCCCTGATTAGACTGACTCATTGAAAACACATCAGAATTTAATATTCAATTGACTATTTTAATGAACGGATATTACTGATCAAAATTTGAATTGATTGAAAACGTTTGAATAAGAAGAATATAACCGCTGAAATGGCTTTGTCAGTTATTGATCGCTTAACCCTCTCATCTTCGTCTTTGAAAAGAATGATCAAGATGAATAAACCAAAGAGGTTTCAATAGTTTCACCATCTTCCTTCTGTCATCTTCTGTTGTCTGACGAAATACAAATGAATGACACTGTTTTACTGAACCACATCTGCTTTTGTCCAGTAAGCTTATCACCGTTGTAGCGGTTTGTTAGTTTTTGTTTGCCCGCCACGAACCGCAGAATCAACACACAACGGAAGTCATTAATCATTCGTTACTATTAGTTCAGCGATGTTGACAGCGATGAATATGAAACGGTTCACTGCATATGTCGGTAATGACAGAAAATGGACTAAACCGACCAAAACCAGTTAACCTCTCGCCGAGCCAGTTCGCCGCTGGTTAGCCGAATACCTCCGCCTGCAGGAATATCGATACCTACGCTGTATTTGAATATTGAACTGCTTTCTAAATGGCTTTGTCCTGATTAGTAGCTGGAACCTCAAAATATCAGACGAATAATGATTGAAGCAATGATGAAATAACGTTTGATTCGCTAATAAATGACATGTCTGACGTTCTGTCATAACTTATTGCCCAACCAGGCCTCACAGTCAAATGCACATTTGTCTGAACCTGGCCTGGACTCACTGACAGGCTGAAGAATCAGACCTGACTGAGAAAAGCACAAACCCCTGCACATACCACGGACTGAAAGATATACTATCAAAATGATGGGACCATGAATGCAATCAAACTGGAAGACCTGAGGACCGTTACACAAAATGAAATGTTTAAAACAGGAATTTAACTAGTTGTTTCAAAGCTGTAACTTGAATCAATTAGCAAGACAGCAGGAGGATTTGAACCCTGTTAAGTTTTAACCATGAGTCGAGTTTATATCCATTATTGACAACCACCACAAATACTGAATCATCATCCACATTGATTTGGACGCACCCTGCTCTCAGAAACCCCTGTCCACACCCTACCCATCCTTCTTAAGATATATCCCAGTGTGCCTATCTCTCATGTTTATTCACAACATGCTGGCCTGCATGCTGTCTGTCACCCCTCCCAACCACCAGCCTCCTTGACCCCCACGCCCAGATTTATTCTCCATTATCCCAGCCCGAGAGAGATGGGAGAGGAGACCACACCAGCGAGGTGAGCTGAGAATGGCACTGATTAAGACAGATTATTCATCTTCTCCTCACTCATTTAGCTTTTTTTTTGAAGAAGGAAGCGATAGGAAGAGACAGAGGAAGAATTACAGAATACTGCAGTGGAGGAAACGACAGGTAGATGAGACACCCAGAGCAAAGAATGATGAATCCATCTCCATCCATTTTTTCTCTGTAGCTACTTTCAGCACTGAACATCCATTTCTGATTTGTTGATGTCAGAATTTCTGTCATGTTCTTCCATAGTTCTCTGATCAGGTCTCACCTCAGCCTCACTGAAAGGAGAAATGTCAGGGCACTGATGGCACCAAACCGGCCTCAGTCAATGTCTCAATCAACTTCAACACACAATAATAGAGCTAACAACAAACAGCAATCAGGAGTGCAAAATGGGAACACACACAATGCCGAGTCACCAGCCTGAAAATTGTTGTGTTCATGGTTCAGAGGAAAGCAAATAACGGATACCAGAAAGATACAAAAATAGCTGTAAAACTCATGGCATTCCCACCACTTTCAGCTGTACTTTGTGTTTAGTGCTAATTAGCCAATGTTAGCATCCTAACACGTGAAACTAGAGTGGGGAATATGGTAAATATTACCTGCTAAACATCAGCATGTGAACATTGTCACTGTGAGCATGTTAGCATGACTGCTATACCAAAGAACAGCTTTGCAGAGCAGCTAGCAAGGCTGTTCTACAGTGACTAGCCTGTTGTTTACTCAGTCATACATGGAGAAAACAGACAAACGGAAAATATGAATAGAATACATTTTTTCTTGTTGTTGTCAATGAACCTGGAGTGAAGTACCATTGTGCAATTCCTGGCACCACTATTAAACAAAGCTTTTCAAGGTGGACAAAATGAAGATACGCTTGGGTGGCTCTATGAGCACTCTCTTATATTTCTACATTACCTTTATGATTATCTACTTGGACGCAACAGTTAAAGTGGTGCATTTGGTGTGTTTATGTATGGATGTAGACACAGATGTATCAAGTGGGTAATTTGCAGATAGTCGTGAGTAATAAGGTTGTCAGAAATGGCTGTAATTTGGGTCCTATTTCTTGGCTTGTCCATCTGTTTCTGGGAAGATCTAAACATTGGTGGCAGAGTGGAGCACTGTAGCCTGACAGATGTATACAGAGCCCTTCTTCCACTGTCAACACAACTGAGTGGTTCCTGTTTATATGAGCCCCAGAGATGGATGGAGTGACTGGGCAGGGATAACGTATGATGGGCGAACACGGTGTGCAAGAACCTGCTGTGTCTCAAAAGAGTAGTTATTTGCCAAGCACATGTAGCCAGAGGTGCTTTTTGGTGCTGTTTATAATCTCTGGCAGTTGGATGATTACACAGCTGATGTTCAATTTATCTGTTTGTGCATGTGCTTAATTTGTTTCAGATTTTAATGTTGGTTGAATATTTGACTTTTGATTTTCCGCCCCTCCCAAAGAAAAAAAAATTCTTTGGCTGTCAATTTTGTTGGATTTTGGAAAAGGTCAAAGCAGGTTCTCTTCAGCAGGTGATTAATTCAATGTGATCGCAAGCCAAGAACCACATTTTCGGACTATTTAGAACCAGCTGACACGCAAGAATGGTGGATAGCATGTCTGGCAAAGATAGTTGAAATCCTATCCCTGGTCATGAAAGTCACCATCTGAATAATATCAAATAGTCACCTAATTAGCAAAATAGCCTGTGAATGCATACCGCTGCTAATGAACCGCAGGAACCATGATGAATGTTTATTAAAAGGAAGATTTTAAACATTGGAATATCCAGCTAAATCAAACCAAGCTTTCTCTTAGAAAGATTATATTGGACTGAATATAAGACCAGATTCATTTCTAACCAAAAACAAGTGGTGTTCCTGTTAGTCTTGTGTGACTAACAGGATTAAAGTAATGACATAAAACAGACATGTATTTCAAATTGTAGCCATATAGCTAGATTTTCCTAACTGTTTCAGCCTGCAATCTAATGTGCATCTTAGCAGGATTTCTGACAGATTGTTAATATATATTGATTAGATTCATAATTCAGTATATTGTGTGGTGATTAGATTTTCCATGATTGGTCAGCATTCCCCGTATAAAATAAATTTAGCAGCTGCTTTATTGTTTATTTTAATGAAGCCTCCTTTGATGGCTACACTCTGTCTCTCCCCTGTCTGTGTCTCTTTTTGCCTGGTTAAAGCCCCGAAGTTTCTATTTGTGTCTCCCTAACTCCCCCTCTTCCTCCCCACCATCTCTTTGTGAAAGGCCGTTTTGTGTTGCAGCGAGCGGAAAGGAAGTTGCTGGCTTTGTGATGAGATCTCTGTGAAGATACTGTTTACTCTGTGACCCAGTAAAAAATCTGTCTGTTAGTGTTGAGCAAATACTTAGGCTCAGTGTCTCGGCAGAGAGGTTGCATTATGAGGCTGTTATTTCAGCTTGCCCCGCAGTCACAGTTATGACACACAGATCGAAATCCGGTATCCAAATGAAAGAGACGCACTGTATACTTCCCAGCAGCTGAACTTCTTTTTCTCCTCAAAGGTAATTTAGTCTGTGAAAGGTGTGAAAAGGGAAATGCATTTACATGTGTTTATTTTATGTCCAGCCAGAAAGAGATTTCCAATATGTCCTGCCCACTTATTTTTTAATTTTCTCTGTTCCTTCTGTGTCTTCTTCCTTCTGCAGTGTTGGCAGACAACCTTAAGTCCAACCCGGGGATTAAGTGGCAGTACTTCAGCTCGGAGGAGGGAATCTTCACTGTCTTCCCTGCCCACAAGTTCCACTGTAAAGGAAGCTACGAGCACCGCAGCAGGTATCCAACAACCCATCCTTTCCTCAGACTTCTTTTTTGTCATTCAGCTGCTTGACCAGGTAAAGAGCCATAATTATGAAGCTCAAACATACAGTTTAACAGCAGGTATCACTCACAGCTCACAGCTAGAACAGACTGGCTGAGGTTAAGGCAGCAACAACTCACTCTTGCCTCTTCCTCGCCCTCACCCTCTTCCTCCCTCTCCCCCCTCCTCTGTCAGTTGCTGTGGGGTGGCCCAGAGGGCATGCTGGTGGCATGCTGCCCTCACACACCCTGACACACATGCCCTTGGCAGGAATGTGGCTCAGTACAACTAAAGCCCACTGGAATTTCACACCTCCAGTGTTGTGGTTTTTTTACGACCACGGCTGAAAGATGTCTCTTTCTTGCTTGTCTTTTATTTCTATATCTTTGTCTCGCTGTTGCTCCCTGATGCACTTGCACTGGCTCACGCCTTTTCTTTTTTTTTATCGTGTCCGTTGGATTTTTTTTTTCCTGCTGTTCGAGTCAGTGAGCTGGTGTACGGCCATGAGAGAAATTACGTTGCCTAGCTTGCTTCAAGTGTGAATGAGGCTTTGTGAGTGCATCGCTCCCCTTCCCCGCTCTGTGTTAGTGTCTCCTTGTCCAGCAGACCACACACACAGAGGCACTGACCCCCCCCCCCCCCACCCTCTGCTCCCCTCTGCACCCCATCAAGCTGATAATACATGTACATACAGTGACAAACACCAAATATAGAAATTTTAGCCTTAAAATAAGGATTTGAAATAGAAAATCCTTGAAATATTTTGGCGTCACTACTTGGCATTGTGATTACCTCAAAATAATAGATTTAGACCTGTCCTTATGCTAACAGCAGGCCAACAGTGAACTCCATAGTCTGCTTTTTGTAAATTGGTTGTGCTGTCCAGCCAACACCTGCCTTCAGCGGGTCATTCACTTTTTGTCAGAGACGGTCCAGATAATGGAGATATTTTTATACTTAGTTTTTTCTTTAATTACATACATTTTCTGTGTATATATAAATCCTGAAAAGCTGCTGAAACCTTATTTTGCAATTCAAAAACACTCCAGCATAAACTGGAAAGTAAAATTCCTTTTATAACTTTTCAAGCTTGAGGATGCCCCATATACTGTAGTCGTAGGAAGCTGCGCGCACATGGTGCTGGATAAATAACTCGGCAATGACAACATGAAACACTGAAAGTTTTGAATTGCCCCCAAAAATAACAGTAAAGCGAAGGCAATCTCTTGTGAAAACTGTAGCAGAGTGTAGGCTGAACGAGAAAAGGCAGCTCTGACAAAAATCATCAAGGCAAGATAAGGGCTGAGGAGAGGGTAGAGGAGAAAGACAAATACATATTGTTTTGTTAGCAGATTCGCGAGACAGTTGCAGAGTCACGTTGCCGCTTTTGGTAAACATTTACTCCAGCTTATAGAAAACTGCGATGTGTGTTTCCATTAGTCTGTTTGTTTTCCTGCAAATTTTAGCATTTTATTATCATTGCACAAATAGTTTCTCAGTATGTGTTGTTATTATCTTGGGTTGAGGATTGTATGTAAATTTCATTCTTCATTCAGTATCTGATCTGGCCATGCATGTTTGTGTATGTATTCATGTGTGTTATCCCTGCGTACAGGCCTGTGTACGTGTCTGCAGTGCGTCCCCAGTCTAAACACATCGTGGTGATGGTCGACCACGGCGCGTCTGTGACTGACACCCAGCTTCAAATCGCCAGGGACTCTGCACTTGTCATCCTCAACGCCATAGATGAACATGACAAGGTTGGTGAAAGGGAATAGACCATATCATTCTCACCTTGCTTTATATTTACAGAATACCACACAGTATAGGCTTAAATGGAAAATCTGTGTTACTCCCACTGTTTTTTTTTTTAACTCTGTCATCGCTGCTGTTTCAGATCTCCATCCTGTCAGTGGCAGAGACGGTTCGTTCCTGTTCTCTGGACCAGTGCTATAAGAGCCTGCTGTCTCCAGCCACCAGCGAGACCAAGAGGAAGATGAGCACCTTCATCTCCAACATTAAGGCTTCGGATGGAGCCACGCAGCACGCAGCGGGCTTCCAGAAGGCCTTTCAGCTGCTCCGAAACACCACCAGCCTCAGCAAGCAGAGTACCAGTAAGAGCTCTCAAAAACCAACATCGTCACCTCAGTGATCATTTCGCCTTTAACAGCTTAATCAACTTTACTGTCATTTTATTTGGTGTTAACTAATACATGTGGTGTGTGTTCCTGTTCCTCCTCAGCGACAGACATGGTGATCATCTATCTGTCGTCTGGTATCACGTCTCGGGAGTCGTCAGAGCAGGAGAAGAGAGCGACGCTCAGTGTGGTCAGAGAGGAGAACCGACACCTCAACAACTCAGTCATGATCCTCACCTACGCTCTCATGAACGGTAGGCCACTCCTGTTTAAAACGCAACATTTTTAGTAAGTTAAAGGCTGTTGGGGTTTTTGGGTTTTCTTTGATTTGATCTGGATATTATGCTCACACAGTCAAAAATACCACTGACAACAGTTAACAATTTCTCTTGCGAGGAGGACGAGTCAGAAAATATTATTTTTAATATTAATTAAATTTAAATATTAATTTTATTTATTTTATTATTAACAGGTAATGATGTGAAAGTAAAGAAAAATTAGGAGAAAACAAAATGAGCTGCTGGTTATACCACAACAGTAAATGTACACTAACAGAAAGCCATACATTTGTAAAAACATTTTGGAGTTGTCTGCAGTGCATCATAAATGAAATGAAATCCTGTAGCCTTTACATTTATCTCAAATATTACAAATATTTCGTACTACACTTACAAATTGATTTACTGTGTTCTGATAATTAGAAAAGCAGAAATAAAGCACAGACACAGAGCAGTTTTGGCCTTACACTGAATGAGTTATCGTGTTAATTATATTTCTTGCTCTGCACATATCTATAGCTTCATTCCTTTTTGGTTCTGCTGGGAGCTGTTTCTGTTTGTTAGATATCCTTTCTCTGTGTTCTTGGGTACAGTGTGCCCCAGAGAAGACTGAAGGTTAGAGAGGTGCTCAGAAAACCTCAAAGGCTTTTTGTTTTCATCGTGTGTGCGTGTGTGGGTGGCCCAGAGGGCATGCTGGGTGGCATGCTGCCTCACCCCTACATGCCCTTAGCAGGAATGTGGCTCAGTGCAACTAAAGCCACTGGAATTTCCACTCAGTGTTGTGGTTTTTTCGACCACTGGCTGGTCTCTCTTTCTTGCTTGTCTTTTATTTCTATCTTTGTCTCGCTGTTGCTCCCTGATGCACTTGCACTGGCTCACGCCTTTTCTTTTTTTTTTTTTTATAGAGTGTCCGTTGGTTTTTTCCTGCTGTTAGGTCATTGAGCTGGTGCTCTGACCATGAGAAAGTGCGTTGCCTAGCTTGCTTCAAGTGTAGATGAGGCTTTGTAGGTGCATCGCTCCCTTCCCGCTCTGTATTGAGTGTCTCCTTGTCCAGCAGACCACACACAGAGGCACCTGACTCCCACCCTCTGCTCCCCTCTGCACCCCATCAAGCTGATAATACATGTACATACAGTGACAAACACCAAATATAGAAATTTTAGCCTTAAAATAAGTTTGAAATAGAAAATCCTTGAAATATTTTAAGCGTCACTACTTGGCGTATGATTACCTCAAAATAATAGATTTAGACCTGTCCTTATGCTAACAGCAGGCCAACAGTGAACTCATAGTCTACTTTTGTAAATTGGTTGTGCTGTCCAGCCAACACCTGCCTTCAGGTCATTCACTTTTGTCAGAGGCCGGTCCAGATAATGGAGATATTTTTTATACTTAGTTTTTCTTTAATTACATACATTTTCTGTGTATATATATAAATCCTGAAAAGCTGCACAAACCTTGTTGCAATTCCACTTACTCCAGCATAAACTGGAAAATACAGAAATTCCTTTATAACTTTTCAAGCTGGGATGCCCCATATACTGTAGTCGTGGGAAGCTACTTGGCGCTGTGGTGCTGGATAAATAACGACAGCAACATGAAACACTGAAAGTTTGGATTGCCCAATAACCAGCCATGAGAAAGCCGTCTCTTGTGAAAACTGTAGCAGGTGTAGGCTGAGCGAGAAAAGGCAGCTCTGACAAAATCATCAAGGCAAGATAAGGGCTGAGGAGGGTAGAGGAGAAAGATAATGTATTGTTTTGTTAGCAGATTCGCGAGACAGTTGCGAGTCACGTTGCGCTTTTGGTAAACATTTACTCCAGCTTATAGAAAACTCGATGTGTGTTTCCATTAGTCTGTTTGTTTTCCTGCAAATTTTAGCATTTATTATCATTGCACAAATAGTTTCTCAGTATGTTGTTATTATCTTGGGTTGAGGATTGTATATAAATTTCGTCTTCATTCAGTATCTGATCTGGCCATACATGTTTGTGTATGTATTCATGTGTTATCCTGCGTACAGGCCTGTGTACGTGTCTGCAGTGCGTCCCAGTCTAAACACATCGTGGTGATGGAGCCGCGGTAGCGTCTGTGACTGACACCCAGCTTCAAATCGCCAGGGACTCTGCACTTGTCATCCTCAACGCCATAGATGAACATGACAAAGGTTGGTGAAAGGAATAGACCATATCATTCTCACGCCTTTATATTTACAGAATACCACACAGTATAGGCTTAAATGGAAAATCTGTACTCCTTTTTAACTCTGTCACTCGCTGTGTTTCAGATCTCCCATCCTGTCAGTGGCAGGAGCGGTTCCGTTCCTGTTCTCTGGACCAGTGCTATAAGAGCCTGCTGTCTCCAGCCACCAAAGCGAGACAAAGAGGAAGATGAGCACCTTCATCTCCAACATTAAGGCTTCGGATGGAGCCACGCCTTACCATAGCCAGACTTCCAGAGAGCCTTTCCCAGCTGCTCGAGCACCACCAGCCTCAGCAAGCAGGTACCAGTAAGAGCTCTCAAAAATATGTCCACCTCAGTGATCATTTTACTTTAACAGCAATCAACTACTGTCATTTTATTTGGTGTTAACTAATACATGTGGTGTGTGTTCCTGTTCCTCCTCAGCGACATGGTGATCATCTATCTGTCGTCTGTTGTCCACACGTCTCAGGAGTCGTCAGGCAGGAGAGAGAGCGGCGGCTCAGTGTGGTCAGGAGAACCCGACACCTCAGCAACTCGGTCACATGATCTCACCTCACGGCTCTCATGAGCGGTGGGCCACTCCTGTTTAAAAGCATTTTTAGTAAGTTAAAGGCTGTTGGTTTTGGGTTTCTTTGATTTGATGGAATCTGCACTCACACAGTCAAAAATACCACTGACAACAGTTAACAATTTCTCTTGCGAGGGAGGCCAGGTCAAATATTATTTTTAATATTAATTAAATTTAAATAAACCATTTTATTTATTTTTATTATTAACGAGTAATGATGTGAAAGTAAAGAAAATTGGAGAAAACAAATGAGCTGCTGGTTATACCACAACAGTAAATGTACACTAACAGAAAGCCATACATTTGTAAAAACATTTTGGAGTTGTCTGCAATTGCATCATAAATGAAATGAAATCCTGTAGCCTTTACATTTATCTCAAATGTACAAATATTTCGTACTACACTTACAAATTGATTTACTGTGTTCTGATAATTAAACAGAGAAATAAAGCACAGACACAGAGCAGTTTTGTGCCTTACACTGAATGAGTTATACGTGTTAATTATATTTCTTGCTCTGCACATATCTATAGCTTCATTCCTTTTGGTTCTGCTGGGGCTTCTGTTTGTTAGATATCCTTTCTCTGTGTTCTTGGGTACAGTGTGCCCCAGAGAAGACTGAAGGTTAGAGAGGTGCTCAGAAAACCTCAAAGGCTTTTTGTTTTCATCGTGTGTGTCGTGTGTGAGTTGGTGTGTTGGTGTGTTGGTGTGTTGGTGTGTATGCCTCCTTTTCCTCTTTCATTGTCCTTGTCCATGCATCTGCCTCCTCTAATTCCCACCTCCCTCAGCAACACACACACACACACACACACACACACACACACACACACACACACACACACAGAGCTCTGCTGTGCATGCATTAGTCCGGCATTAATACAAATAATTTTTGCATTGGAGAGTGGAAATGAGGTACATCTAAGAGAGGAGAGAGTGAGACTTCAAAGGGCGTCCTGCTCACTGTGTGAGACTGACAGAGGACCTTGGCTGTTTAAAGAGCTGCATGATGAAAAGGATGCAGAAATCTATCGTCCTCTGAGTTTATTAGCATTGCATATCCAAAAAAACATTTGTTTTGTTGCTGATGCTGTTGCTCACAGCTGAAAGGGTGTGTGTATATATATGTGTGTGTGTGTGTCTGTGTGTGTCTTATTCCCTGCATCCCCTGCCAAATGTGAAGTACTGATTGTTCAAGGAGATCAGCAGTCCCTTGGCAGCATTTGTTTGTGTGTGTGTGTGTGTGTGTGTGTGAGAGTGTATGTGTGTGTGTTTGTGTGTACACACTGATGAGATGCCCACCTACCTCGCCAAAACAGTGTATGTTAGCCTGGCTACAATGCTGCCTTGTCAACTACAGTATGTTTTGTAGTAGTTTCTACTTTACAGGTTGATTACTTATTTAATCATTGCATTTCGTATTTACCTGTGTCTTTCTATGTCAGAAATGTCAGAAAATATTTTTTTTAAAAGCCCACCACACTTTCTCAGACCTCAAAATGATGTCTTCTGATTTGTTTTATCTGACAAACGGCTTAAAACGCAAACATATTTAGTTCACAATCATATAAAATATAAAAAGTAGCAACTACAAAATCAGCTTTGCATATGTTCTTACATGTTTGTTAGGCTCCACAGATACACACATTAAGTTTTGCTGAGAAACACTAACTGAAGGTAACTGTTACAAGAAAAAAAGCAGAAAATTCAAACAGTACTTTTGGTATGTTGGTATGTTGTATGTTGTTTTGGACCATTATACAGAGTGGGAAAGGCTGCTCCCCCAGAAACTAAAGTGAACAGAAACCTGTGCTGTCAGCAAATTTCCCCCTTTGTGTTCGTTTTAACATTGCCACCCATGACGACAGCAGCACCCGTCAGTCGCCCCAGTGTGATGATCAGCAGAGCAGAGCCTTGGCATTAAAAAGGGATTCTGCTGTAATCCACTCAATGATTGGATACTGGCAGACATTCTATGCTCTATCCCTCCCAATAGGTCGTGGGATGCCAAATGTTCCAGGTGACAGCTGTAGGGGCTGGCCACAGTTATCCATTCTCCTCTAAATGACCTTATGAAGTTTGGAAAGATAAAGTCTGAAGAGTGCATTAACGTCACCGCCGCATATTTTCTTTTAAAGCAATGAGGGATTTATTCATGTCATGATTTCTGAGCGTGAGCAGGGGTCTGGCAGATGCATGGAATTGTAGGAATAATGCCTATAGAGATCATGACACAGGATCACAAGTCAGGGCCTGCGTGCATGAAATATCTCTGCTGCTGGCGCCAATTCAATTTGGGAAATCTATGTGGCAACATGTAGTATGTGCCTTGATTAATGAGCCAGTTTAATGCTAGCCTCTTGCCGCCTGACCACGTGAACTGCATGAAGTTAACTGTTGTCAAAGTACACCCCACTTCTCAAAGATTCTTGGTGAATTCAGCCCCTGTTTGGCAGCAGGAGTGTGATTTCTTTTTCTCCGGTTCCTTGAAGGAATTGTTTTACTGCTAGAGGATAAAGAGAACCATGAGTTGCCTTCTATAACAGGAATTTGGGTCATGCGCTCTTTAGTGAAGAGCTGTTTACTCTTTTTACATCCCTGTCAACCACTCCCTCCTCTTTTCATTTGCGCTATTACCCCGTTCAATAGGACTTTAGTCATGCCATCAGTCACGGATTTGTTCTTAATATCCCTGCTTGATTAAATCAAACAAATTCTGTCACCGGCTCTCCCTCCTTGTCCTGAACTCATTCTCTATCCCGTTTCCCTCCTTCCTTCAGAGGGAGTAACAGGCCTGAAGGAGCTGGCCTTCCTCAGGGACCTTGCGGAGCAGAATTCGGTGAAGTACGGCGTCGACAGGACGGCAGACCGAGACCGCTCCTCCGTGGCGTTGTCGTCCGGGTCGGCGGGAGCTTCGATGATGCCGGTGGTGAAGGGAAGCATGATGGTGCTGAACCAGCTGAGCAACCTGGAGACGACGGTGGGCCGCTTCTACATCAACCTGCCCAACCGCATGATCGACCTGGCCCGCTTTAGCCTGCCCTACTCTGACCCCATGGGAGACGGTGAGTAGTCTGGACCTCAAACTCGACTGAAATTAACTTTGGTCTGGGATGATACTGAGAGATAATCTGATTATGGTTCTTATCCAAGGCAAGTTGTAATGAGAAGAATCAAAAGGAATGAAAAGAATCTAAAATCAAATCAGCTGTAATTAATGCACAGTCTTCAATCATAATGACATAATGTTGGTATTGGTTACTAGTCAAAGAAATATGAAAATTTACAGGTTATTTCTGTTTACTTAAAAAACACCACCAAACTGTGTCAATCTCATCTATACTTGCTGCGGCACTGAAAGTAAAGTGAGGATGCTTTGGAAACTAATTCTATGAAAAGTTTTGGAATTGTAAGTGCAGTAAACAGTAAAACTCTAACCTAAATCAAGGCACACTTTTGTTGAGATCAGGACTCTGCAGGACTCATTGTTCTTCTTGGAGTTCTTTATGACTCTGGCTGTATGTTTGGAGTTGTTATCATACTACGGAATGAATACAGTGGCGATCAGATGCCTCCCTGATGATATTGTGTGATGGATAAGAATCCAAACATCTAAAGTGCCTAAAACTGCACAGTTCTGTCTTGTCACAGTTTTTGTCTGCTCTGGCAGTGGAACATGATGTTAGTATTGTTGGAACCAACCTAATAAACACTGTTACTGGAATTAAAATGAAACACATAGACTGAGTTTATCTGAACTACACAGACATAAATGAAATTAACCCACTAAAACAAAATTGTTAACACAAGATTAGCTTAGATAACTAATCTGAACTGCTGTGTAAACTTCAGCTGGATTCTTCTCCTTTCCCCAGGATTTATTATGACAGTGAGCCGGCCGTGTTACTTTGGTAACCTGCTCCTGGGCGTGGTCGGTGTGGACGTGAACCTGGCCTACATCTTAGAGGACGTCACCTACTACCAAGACTCGCTGGCTTCGTACACCTTCCTCATTGACAACAAAGGTCGGTCACATGAGAACTGGGGCAGTAGTAGTGACCGGCTCCAGTGCAAACATTTTTGTTGGGCTCCTGACCCTCCCCTACATGCATGTTCTTCATCACAGAAGAATTAGCGGGATTATCTGCTGTCGCCCCTTTTTCCCCAACTTGTGGTCAAGCAGCATAAACAGCGGTGTTTGTAGGCGTATTAGCAAATAAAGCTTCAAATTGTTACAGCCTGTTCTCTAAATAAAGTTTTCTCCAGGTTATACAGAGCGCGGCAGAACAAATCAAAGTCGTGCATCGCCTTTTGCCCAGATGGCTAAGCCAGTAACAAAACAAACACCAGGAAAAAATTTGCAGTCTACAGGTCTAACAGACTCCAATGGTATCAATCTTCATTAGTCATGGTCTTAGAGAAACACTCCAAATAGTTGGGAAAGAGTGTATTTTGGTGTTCTTGTTTCACATACAAGTAGAATTACACTTTATTTTGTCTGTCTCAACTTCCTCCACAGCCATTATCCCTTATTAGACTTAATTGACATCTTCTTGGTAGCACTGGCACTTCTTTGGCATTTCACTCTCTGTTGAGCCATGCCTCAGTGCGTCGCCACAGCGCAGGGCGGTAGTGCTCATGTCCGGTCTTGGTTTGTCTTGGCCCCAGCCGAGGGGGTCTTGACTAAACCACTGGTGCTGTACAACAGGTAGGTTGTGCTCTGTGGGCCTGTAGACAAGCCTCGTTAATGGACAGATAGTTACACTGAGTCAAACTGGTTGCTAGACAGTGTCACCCTGCTCTTGGTGACATTGCTGACGGGATAGCTGCAGCAAATGAATTATTAAAACCAGTGGAAATAAAGTCATTACCTCCACTACGTACTGGATTTTTAATGCATTTACAGCTAAAACACACGTCTTTACTGCTGTTTTAATTCAACCATATAAAGGGAAAACCATGCAGAGCTGCAGTATCTTCCAGCTAATTTTTGTTCCAGCCCGTTGTTCAGAACATGATCCAAATTTCTCTCGTTCGGAAAAGAGAGAGAAATACTGCATCTATTGCTGTCAACACAGAGGTGAAAATGGACAGTGTCAGAAGTAAGAATGTCAACAATGTGGAGAGAGGAGTTAGTGGAGCGCTTGCAGGTCTCCCAGTTTTCGCACCTTTGCAGATAACTATGTGTTTCAACTTTTATTTTATAACCTTTATATGCTGCTCCTTTTGGAAACAAACATAATATTTTTATTATTATTTTTTTATTATTATATTTTTTTTAATATAAAGATATAACTATCTTTACTAACAAATACTGTTATAAGCAGGCTAGATTTGTATATGGCTTAGAGCTTGGGAGGAATTGGAAAGGAAGGGAAAGGAAGTGAAGTTTCTGAGCTCAGAAGAGTGAGTGGAGGACAGGTGGGAGATGTTTAGAGCAGAGGGTAAGGATTTTGGAAGGTGGGAGGGGGAGAGGTGAGGTAAACTAGGGTGGAGGAAAGTCAGACAGCATAAAGAATAAATGACATGCACTCACCTAGATGGAATAAGTGTTCAGCGTGAGACTTTTTCACAATTAAAGCTAATTATTGCGAGTAAATCATTGCAGCTGTGTGAGTTTTGCTCTTCTGCTTCTCCATTCACTGAGTCTCTCTTCTTTCCCCTCTAAAATGTTTGTTATTGTAATAAATATGCCATCAAATTATAGCTTATTACTGCACCATGCTTATTAGTGCAGCAACTTGGTAAACACTGACAAATGACTCCCATTAAAGTTATTAGCTTGCATTCAAATCGTCTGCTGCCAATTAGAGTTTAGGTAAATATAATTAGGTAAATATTCCGCTGACAAGAGGCTTCTGGACCTGAAGCTAAAAACAGCAATGAGTGTATTAGACATATTTTTGCATGGATGACATTTAGTTGCTCTGTCAGTGACTTTATGAGGCTGTGTGTGAATTAAACAAGCCAGTACCTGAACTGGATTACATATAGATTTATGTATGATGTGTACAGTAGTTTGCTGTAAGAACAGAGATGCCTTGTGTACTACAGCAGATGGATTTTCCTTTGAGTCTGACACACCACACCTGCTGTCTGCTGCTACGTTATTAAATACACACACACACACACACACACACACACACTTTTTCACTAAATATTCACAGTGTATTAGAACTGAGTAAAAAGCAGATAATATTCTGTTTGTTTGCTCCCTTCAAAACAGATGGGCTTTCAATCCAGTTTCTTGAGGGCTTCTCGTCTCCCAAAATGATTATTGCTGCTGTTAAGAGCTGTGTTTATCACAGCACTACACTCCTTAGCTCTATCAGAGTAGTGTTTACCTCTGAGCTCCTGTAGAACAGTTTGAAGGTTAAATGCTGTTGGTTTTTTCCTGTGGAATTTCAGACTTTGGGAATAGAGCAGCATTAAAAATGAGCATTGTCCATGTGATGCTGTGACCTTGTAGCATCAACAGTTGCATATTATTAGATTCAAATATTAACTGTTTTAGTGAATAAGGCCTACTGTTTACACTGCCTAAAGTAAATTCCTTTGCAAGTATGATCCATCTACCACCCCCAGTTGTTGTTTTTTTTTGGGGGGGGGGAAGCTACAAGCACAAACTTCTAAATTTATCTTGTGTGACAAACATCAAAAAATGAGTAATTCTACACTTCAAAATAATAAACAAGCAGGAGATTTATCTGTTCCTGCCTTTGAAATGTTATATCGTTCCTTTTGACTTTTGCTAATATGGTTTGATAAGGAGGCAGTCGGCAAGAAACCACGTTTGGCTGCAGAGAAAATTCATCACAGATACTGTTTTTTGTATGCTGTAGCTGTGTATTAAGTTTATTAAGACTGTGATTTGAATGCTAACAGTATGGAATGATGTTACATAATGATAATAGCAGGTGTGATTGTGCAGTATCACTGCACTTAGGATCTTGTTTGACAGCGACCAAAGATTTTCCTGTAGGTTCATAACAGTTTATTGTTTTAATGAACTATGCATATCCTGTTTGTCTTTGTATGTTTTTGTTTCTGTGCCAGTATGTTTAAACTGTAGTCACTGACGCTGCTGTTGTGAACTTGTTTGATTTCCCAGGTTACACCCTGATGCACCCATCACTGACACGGCCCTACCTTATGACGGAGCCTCCCCTGCACACAGACATTATCCACTACGAGAATATCCCAGGATTCCCTGCTGTCCGACAGAACATCCTCAGGTAAGAGAGAATGAGGAAGAAATTTGACTGAATTTTAAAAATTTGTTGTAAAGTTGACTCCAGCTGCAAAAACCAGACTGACAGTCAGCTATCAATACATACGTGACATATTTTATGATTGATAAATCCTGTGTATTTCCTGCAGTCTCCCTCTGGGCAGTCAGGTCATTGCTGTTCCAGTCAACTCCTCCCTGTCCTGGCACACCAACCGACTCAGGGACAACAGCAAAGATGCATACAACGTCAGCTACGCCTGGAAACTGGTAGGTGATGGTGTAGACAACTGAGGCACAACAACATACAACACACATTTATCTGGTGACTAGTGACATTTGGAATGTGTCCACATTTTGTGCTGAAGTGACCCAAATCAGATTTTTTTTGTTGTGTCTAAGTGACTCAGCTCTGATTTGTTCACAGATGTGTGAACCAGTCTAAACTCACTTTGATTTGATCAGATCTGGGCCGCTTCATATCAGATCTCTGGCTCTGCGACCGCTGTCAGAACAGTCAGATTGGGATTCATGTGGTTTTTTAAAACTCTTAACTTCATCGTTCAGCTCGATGATTTGACTGATGCACAAACAATGTTACTGTTGTTATTCTTGTGGTAATGTGGCAGCAGTGCAGCTCACATTTCAGTTAAATCTGCGCATGTGTGGCAGTTTAAGACCTCAGAGGTGTTCACACCGGAACCAGATCCATGTCATTTACAAACATGAATGTGAACCATCAACAGAAAAAGATTTGATCTGACAAAAAAAAATTGATTTGCGCATTAAGTAGCCTTAGTTTCATTGTTTCATTGTCCAACATTTGCCACTTTACACTTTACTCAGTATTTTATGCTTACAAACACACATATGTTTAAAAGCACAACATTATGTTGTTCCTATTGCCTGCACAATTCTCTAATGTTTCCCAATGTGGAAAAAAAACAAACAAACAACTGATGTCTTGCCAAATTTGAATCCCAGTTTTCCCAAGTCGTGAGCAGAAGGAACCATACCTTTGAAGCAGAACAAGCACTTGCACATTCAGAGCAGAGACAAATGATGATCCTTGGCTTGGGGCCAGTAAGGCATTATCATGGTGGGACAATAACTCACTCATATACTTTCTCTCCAACTCTTCCATTTGTGTCTGTAGCTCTTTATCATTACTGTACCGCTGTCTAAAAGCTGTATAGAGATTTATGTTCCCAGCCTTTGTGTCTCCACCGAACCTCCGCCACCTTAAATTAGTTGGTGTAATAAAACCCGAGTGCTCCCACACCCAGAGGACTGTCTATCCCTCGAATCTGCTTTTCCTCTCAGGCCCTCAAGTGTCATGTTTTAGGAACAAATGGCATCAGGACAGCAATAACATCACGCCATATTGAGTCTTTTTGCTCTCTGACATTTAGACTTTTGGCAGGAGCAAAAATATCACACTTAATTTAGGCATTTCACTTTTAGCCTTTATTTAAAAGCTTTTGACATTTCGTTTTTTTTCACACAGGCAGGTTCAAACACGTCACCTTTGCCATGAGTTTGGCAGCTGTCTCTGTTTTTCAAAATGAACTTTCCAGAGCCAGAAAAATGGTAAATTAATTTAGAAAGCATCAATCCAGAAGGGTCTGTGGTTTCCCTCACCATTCTGTTCCTTTTATCAGCTAGATAACATCACAAGATTTATAATTTTTGTGCTTGTGACCAGAGTTTAGACGAAAATGTATCAAAAAAATTTAGCAGCCAAGGTTTTTCCCGTTTCCTCTTCAGTTATCAGAAGCACGTGGATCTTTCTTTAATTTGTTAACTGTTTGACGGTTTGCATGATTTAACAACAAAGTCTTAGAACCAGCCGTGCATGGTTCATTTAGAATCAGTCAGGTGAAAGCAGTTGTTAAACCAGACGCATTTATCTTCTCTGGAGGACGCCTGTGGCCTATAAAACACTGGCCGTGATGTCTGACACTAAACATTGAAAAAAAAAAGAGGACAGATAGGGATAGAGAGTGTGTGTAATGTCACAGTCTCTCTATTTTGGACAAAATATGTTGGAGTGGAGTCTATAAATTATTATTAAACTCCTGTATTTTATTCATAAGCTCATCCTGGTCTCTGAAGGTGAATGTGTCAGTATTAGTTCAAAATCAGAGTGTGTTCTTGGCAGAGGCGGTCCTGGCTAGATTTGCGCCCCGGGCGAACCATCCCATTGAGTTTAGTTTTTTTTTTTTTTGTTTGTTTTTTTGAGGGCGCTCGTGCGCCCTGGGTGGTCGCCCACATTGCCCATAGCAAAAAACGGCCCTGGTTCTTGGGGTGAAAGTTGTGCTATCAGTTATTGAAGCAGTATGAAAATGTACACACTTTAAGTCAGGAATCACCTGCCAAAAAAGGTGGGTAGAATTCCTTCTCTCTAGGCCCTCAACTCCACATTCTACAACACTGTCTGGAGTATGTTTGTGTTAATGTAAAACGTCAAAGCCTCTTCCTCCTCTCCTGTCTTGTCCTCTAGGTTCAGGACACGTCGTTCATCCTGTGCATTGTGTACGTGCAGCCTGAAATCCCAGTGAAGCAGCTGAAGAACCTGAACACAGCTCCCAGTTCAAAGCTGCTCTACCATCGTTTGGACCTGCTGGGTCAACCCAGCTCCTGCCTGCACTTCAAACAGCTCGCTACTGTTGGTAAGGAAAAGCACCAAATCCAGAGACCTGGACTAATAACCTAAAGTCATAACTTTGTCTACAAACATTATTTTTTTCCCCTGTAATCAGCTCTAAAACACTGATGAAATCCAACATCTCTGACTGTCTCTCTTTCCCTCTCTTTGCCTTTCCCAGAGTCCCCCACAGTGATGTTGGCAGCTGGTAGTTTCTCCTCACCCTATGAGCACCTCAGTCAGCCAGAAACAAAGCGTATGGTGGAGCACTACACTGCCTACCTGAGTGATAACACCAGGCTCATAGCCAACCCAGGCCTCAAGGTACACAAGCACACAAGCCTGTGAACATTCAGACACACCATGGCAAAAAAAAAAACAGCCTGACGGCACACTCACTCAAGCACAAGGGTAAACGTTGTTTACCTGACAAACTCATGGCACGCAGCCAGCCCTGCGGTCACATTACAGACGTGCACAAATATTCCTGCACACAAGTATGTACACTATTAGACACAATTAAGTTACCCTGAGACAGTGTATTTGATTTTTGTTTTATTGTATGATCACTTTTTGAATGCATCTTTAATTATACTTCTTGCATTGTCTGACAAGCTTTTCAGGCTACTTGCATTAAAATTCGCAAATTTTAAATGAAGTTCTGCATCTTTAAGAAGGGGATAAACCCCCACGTGGTTTTGGCAGTGTGTGTGCATTCCTGTCCTGGGGGGAGTAGGGGGTCAGAGTTTGAACTCTAAGTCCCAGTCCCAGCTCTGATTCCCAGGCTAGTCTTAAAAGACCCCCTCCTGTGACCTCATCACCTCTTTCAGTCTTCGAAGCTTCTCGAACGAAAATGGTGCTGAGATGTGATTTTTCAGGGTGTTTTTTCGGGGCGTTAGGACTAATTGAGCCCAGTTTTTTCCAAAGCACTGGTTGTGTAAGCCTTGCTAATTGTGGTTTCTCCGTAACAGTTATCTCATTATCTTTAGCAGAGATACAGTACAGTAATTTCAAGTTTACGTGTAGCATAGTTGTACCAGTTTTTTTTCCCGATTGGAAATAAACTTGCCAAATGTTTTAGTCAACTTACATTTCAAGCCAACCACAGATTAAAACTTTCTTCTCCCCTCCCTCTTTACCTCTTCCTTCCTTCTCCATCTCCTTTAACCGCTCTTTCTACCCTCACTGTCCCTCTTCTCTCACTCCGTCTCCCTCCATCCCTGCTCCTCTGCAGTCCTCTGTCAGGAACGAGGTTATGGCAACCAGTCACGTCACGGATGAGTGGATGACACTAATGGAAATGAGTAGCCTCAACTGCTACATTGTGCGCCGTTACATAGCAACCCCCAGTGGGGTGCTCCGGATTTACCCAGGATCACTGATGGACAAAGCCTTCGACCCGACCCGCAGACAATGGTGAGGCTTACTCTGGAGGGTGTGAAGGGGGGGTGTGGGTTGTGTAAAGGTGTTGGGTGGTGGGTGTTAGGGGTTAAAAACTGCAAACGCAGGTGCATGCATTTTGTGTTTAAAAGTGATCTACAGCCAATTGAATATACGGCAAATATTTTTCTGTTTTACTTCCCAACAAAAAAAAGGTCACATCCTCAAGTCTCCGCAAGTGATTGGTTGAATAAAACCTGCACCAGCATCTTAAAAAATATCTCATTTACTTTGTTAGTAAGGAGAAAGTTATGAGATATGAGGCTTAATTTTGTGAGGTAACCCTCTGCCTGTGCGATGTGTCGTGCAGGTACCAGCACGCTGTGGCTAACCCCGGCCTCATCACCTTCACGGGGCCGTACCTGGATGTGGGCGGGGCGGGATACGTTGTCACGATCAGCCACACCATCCATGCCTCGAGGTAAGAAGAATAGTGTGTATTTTTACCACAATAAAACCACTCTGTTATCAAACTGTGTGACTGCACCAGAGGAAATCCAGCCTACAAGTCAAGTCTTTCTCCTAAAGTGCCTGTTTAATAAAAGTATACACTTCTTGATCCCCCAAATTTGTGTGAATTCTTAGTCAATGGCAATAAAATTATCAGCTCTCCTTATTAGATATTGCTCATTAACAGATTCACTGTTGATATGAGCCCAGACATCATTGTGGGCAGTTAGGCTCTCAGCCCAGGAGTCACTTCTGCCAAACCGCACCATCTCTGAAATCAGGAAATAATTTGAGGGAAACTAAAGGAGACCGTTGACCATTTTTTCTGGGCATTCGCTCTCAGAGTGCAGAGTCACTGTAGTCCACCATCCAGCGGTGGGGTGAAGATATGCCAAATGACCATCTATAATACATCTCCCTGCTTTTGGCCAGCTTTTAAAGATCCTCAGATGTTTTGCTAAATGCAGTGTGAGTTGGAGGATTTAAAATTAGCACAAAGGCCACATTAAGATGTTTATGTGTATGTTTCAGTTCAGTGAGCTCCAAATGCAACCTCGCCATACTGTCAGCACCACTGTTTGCAATACCAGAACACAGAAGTGTTACCACTGTCCATGTAAATGTATAACAAATATTTCTGTATCATGTGGTGCAACCAGGATTAGTGGGAAGGCACGGCCTGTGTATATATAATCATGCAGTCTGTGGCTGTAAACACAGAGTCACAGTGTGTGCAGGTGTATGTGTATTTGCAAGTGCCGACAGGATGCCATACATCTCTCCGTGTTATTCAAAGGAAAGCAGATCCAGCAATGTAATGGACTGACCAGTCAGTGATTCAGCCGACCACACAACAGAAGCAGCATGACTTTAAAAAGCTCACTTTTCTGTCCGGCCTTCTAGGCTTTGTTCTGTGCTCTCTGCCCTATCCTCAGCTCTCAGATGGCTCCTGCTTATGCAGTTGCAGTCATGGGTATAGACTTCACCCTCAGATATTTCTACAAAGTCTTGCTCGACCTGCTGCCCATCTGCAACCAGGACAAAGGCAACAAGATCAGGTAAGTGCATGGAGGATGATGTGTTAGACCACACTCCCACTCCCTGCCTTCTTCTCGCTTCTTTATGCAAATCATTGCTTCTATTTCAGTTCCACCCCCCCACCCCCCCTTTCTCCCAGAGTTTCTTTTTGGGTGGGTGGCAAAATTTCTGATTTACTGAGCAAGAACCCAACTGGTGATTCTGGTAAAAGAAAAAGAAAGAGGCTGCAAAAAGAGGAGGAAGCTGATTATCACAGCATCCTGCTGGAGATGTGTTGCTGGCTACTTCAGTCTCACACCCAGCTAAGAATGGCCCTGTTTTTCTCCATCCTTCCAATCCCAAACCTTTCCTCCTCCTCCACCTCAAGTTTGTTGGTGCCTGAAATGAAACAGATTAGCTCAAAGGGAAGGAAGAGAGGACAATATTTGCTGAAGGAAACAGAGGGTTGTAATGGAGTTTAGCTTATGCAGATGAATGAATCTGAATTAAAGGCAATAAAGAAGGATTTAAACAACAATATATATTTTAATGACAAACCACCGTCATCAACCCTTGAAGAACACCAAGAGTCATTGTTCGCACTCCACAAATATGTGTGTACTGTAGGCTTGGAGTGATGGGAGGCACTCACCTCATTAACTTGAAGAAGGCTACTTCAGAGCAACAGCACATCGTCATATGTAGCTGAGACTATAAATGTAACACAACCACAGACTTTCAAATGTATTTTCTAAGGTTTGTTTTACACACGTCAATATCAAACGGTCCTTAACTAACAGAAGCGTTGCAATTGTTATTTGGCATCAGGTACATGAACAAAGAAACATTACACCTATTCTCATCCAGCAAACAGGCAAACTATTAATACTTAGAATAATAATGTCAAAGTTAGTCTGGAATTATATCTGATTCATTTTTCGATAGGATGGTATGTTTCACATCCCAACTATCCACTGTCAAGAACTCAGTAACAGTTTCAGCCACCACTGTGGCGTTCTCAGCATGGGAAATGTATAATACATTATTCTGGATGCTGAATGCAACACAGGAAACACCTCATTGATATCAAAGGTATTGATGAATTTCTCATATCTCTTGTAAGCAGCCATTTATAGTACTGCCGTCAGGTGATCGTTGTGCATAAACCTTGAATTGGTCTCCTATGCCATAATTGTAAGAGAGCTACGGGGTAATGGTATATAAGCCCACATCCAATTTACGTTTTTTAACATCAGTCAAGTTTACTAGAATATATGAGCAGCTTGAGTGTAATCTCACTGAACGCGTTTTTGTGGAAATACTTCATTCCCCACTAAGTTTACTTTATCATGCCCTGTTAAATTTTAAGTCCTGTCTGGTGGCAACAGTGTTTTACTTATCATGGCACCGTAGAGGTCACCCTTGAATTTTCTGGATTTGACGTAAATTGGTTGAAACCCAGATACCTGTTAAAAGATACAGTGTTGATCTCACTCTATCCTTATTCTCTCAGGAATCACCAACCTGGGCCCACGCAGCCACTGTCTTCATGAATTGCCTGACCAGGGATCCTCAAACAACGCTTCGGCTGGTATCATTAACGTAGATCAGCGTACTTCTGGGCATTCTGGGCGCCTGCAGCACCGCGGGACCTGGCTCAGTTCCTCAACTGCCATAGGCCCTGCTTCACCATGAGTGATTTATTGTCACATATACCATGACCTTTTGCACTTATGTACAAGTTCGCCGCGAATAATCAGTTTTGGGTAAAAGATCCAGACAGTGTCCTTATCAATGCGTGAATCTGTATTTTACAAACATGCAATCAAAATAGCATACTGACTGGAAAGAAAATGGCTGATATAAAGAGAATAATGATATGTTTCACTGAGCTGGCATTATTTTTTTGCTGAGAATGGAGCAGAATGAGGGAGTGTCCGTGTGAGTGCCCTCAGAGGCCAAAAGTATTGCAAGCAACCTCACCAACGTTGAAAACAGGTCAGTATAAGACACTGTACAATCTGAGCCACAGACAGTACATTTATATCCATAAAATTCCATTTTAATGACATAATGTAGAAAACACATTTAAAAATTGTATGCAGGTAGTTAAAAAAGGTTACCAGATGATGCTGGATCTCTTTTTTGAAGAAGTGTGGACTGGCAGTCATGTAGGAAGTTCTGGGGAATAGTCGGGAGGACAAGTGCTTGAAGATGTCAGCCAAGATTGTCTTTTATGGTGGCCTCAAGCACAAAACCAACAACACAAAATTAAACTATATGTTTCAAAACTTAGATGCTTAATATGTAATATCTGACCTAGTACCTTTTGTCTGCTATTGGTATTTAGTACTGTAATGACAGAGTCCCAGTTAAAATATTTGCAAACTTATTTCAAGTTCTGTACCTGAGTGTCTTCAAATGCCGCCCTTTCATATTCCTGTCATTATGAATTTAATTCAGGGACACTTCAAACACTCTGAGCTTTGTAATGTTTGTAGGTGTTTCTCTTATATTTCTTTTATCATACAATTGTTTTAACTAGCATCAGTCTTCTCTCTACTGTTTTTGCCACTCGTCCATCATTCTCTGTGTCTCACATCTCCCCTCTCTCTGCTTTGCCCACCTCCTTCATCAGCCATCAGCGGCCTTGACAGCACGTCGATGTTTCAAAGCACCCTCATTTTATTTCGTGAAGACATGCAATTATCATTTTTCACTGTCGATTTTTCTAGGCTGTGTCAAGCAGCACTGTGTTTGTCCTTTTAGAGTTGATTTGCACAATACTGACATGCCGGAGAGACACTGTTTCTTGTGTGTTTATGCTTGATTTCTTTGCGTCGCCTGCACCAGCCTGCCTCAAACCTATGCTAGGATTTGGATGATTTTGTCATTGAATGTTTTGACCAAGAATATGTACTCTGTTCTGCTCCTTTCTTGTATTTTCACCTTTTGTGTTTGTGTTATGAGGAACCCCAGCTGTAGTATCAGGAGCCAGTCAGTCTGGAACGTGATTGATCCCAGCCTGCATGATACCCTGCCCCAGCATCAACACCTGTAGCCAGAGATACACCAGCAGTGCACACACTGAACTACACACACGCGCAGCAATATACTGGCATCTTCCAACTCATTCTTACAGGGCCATATACCAACAGACATGCCAGCAGTGACCTGCAACTCTGCCAGGGTGAATTACAACCAAGCTACATGACTAGCTGTGAGAATATTACTGGTACAGTATAGTGCCACCGGTGGTAACAATAAATGGAAGTGTAGATTTGGGTTAATGTTGACATTGAATTTGGTCTTTTTCACCCAGATGCTTGACTTGTTTGTCTGCATGAGACACACAAGTGTTGGGGAGAGAGAGAGAAACTAAAACACATGAAACTGCAAGCAGGCAAATAGATAGACAGATAGATGGCTAGATAAAAATTCATCAAAATAAATACATAAATATTTGGGAAAATATTCTTACTTATAAATCAAGAGTATCACACCCCATATACAATCACTTGGCCAATCTCTGAAAAGCTTGACTTTAAGTGTGTGTGCCCTTCAAAAAATCTCTTACTTTGAACTCTGTGTTCTGGCG
The DNA here is from genome assembly GCA_033238685.1 of Lates japonicus. Lineage (NCBI taxonomy): Eukaryota > Metazoa > Chordata > Actinopteri > Centropomidae > Lates > Lates japonicus. The sequence continues at coordinate 4,970,830 of BRZM01003569.1, forward strand.
GCCTGTTTCCAGTGACTGTTTCCGGAGGTTGACTGTGAGTGGTGCATGGTGACAGCGGTGGTAAGACCTTATCTGGACAAGCCGTGACAGCTCCTGCAGAAAGGAGTGTTTTGAGAATTGTCGGGTGCCAAGAGTCCCTTGCACGCAGATGGCCTTGGCTCTTAGGTATGTACCATATGGGAAATAGATCAAATTAATACTTTCTTTTGTAAATATTGTGATTTTATTCTTTTGCGGGAGTCTTTCAGACTTTCATCATTACTCCCTCTGCATCATCAACACATGTCCCATTTCAGAACTTCTAGCTCACGAGATAGTGCTTTATCTTGATTCCACAGTTATAGACCCTCTAAAATGTACTGCAGTGTGCCATGTCAGCCAGTGACGACAGAGCAGACAAAGAAAATTATTTCGGTCCTTGGAGATAGTGGAAACATTGCTTACATAGATGTAGACCGGAACTTCTGTTCTTGATAATTTTCTGGTTTTTCCTGCTTTCAAAGGGGAATGGGCTGTTTGCCTGTTGTTGAATATTTTTTTCTGCTTACTTCACACTACGAGAGAATAGAAACCGGAGAAATGTACCAGCTGTAGCCGGAGTTAGGATCTGGAGCCTTGTTGTTTGATACTGCCCCTGTTGTATTGTCACTTTGAGCCATCTGAAACCTTTTGAATTTCATTAAACAGCCTTCTGCCTGTCCCCGGCTTCTTCTCTCTTTCTTCCGCAGGATGAGGAGGTGGCATCTCTGAACATGATCAAGAGCGCCCCTGTGGGTCCAGTTGCCGGGGCATTAAGTGGGATGCATCATGGTACAGTGCTGGCTGTGTATGCATACAGACACCAGATCCACAGGCGCCACACCAGCACATGTCACCACTGGCAGCACAGGTGAGTATGATCAGAGTGATCTCTCTCTCTCTCTTTTCTCTCCTGCATTTTTTCTGTATGTGGTAATGCCAGAAAGCATGGGTGGGCAACAATGGAAACATATCTGGTTGTATTAACCATAAACATTTTCTTCCCTTATGTGCAGACATTGTTTAAATATCAAACAAAGAAAGTTTTAAAGCAGCGTGATTAACAACAAACAGGAAAGTGCTGTTGGAGTTAAACAGCTGACATTAGCATCGCATGTCGCAGTTGCTGCTCCAATGATTTGTGTGGGATTACCTCGCCAGTATTGACAAAAACATCAACCACGACATAACCCCATTAAAAGTCTTCGGTCCAAGCCACTTTAAGTTCGACATTTTGGTAAACAAATTTAGAATTGATGGTGAGGAGTGTGGCTGTGCTATCACAAGACACTGGGCTGAGGAATTGGTTTTCATAAAGTCACAATACTCAGCTTTGTGTGTATGTGTGTGTAGGGCATATTAAGTCTTTTTGCAGCTGCACTTGCACACACACTCGGTCACAGTTTGATGCAAGCATGATGCCTCCTTGTGAAGACTGAACTCTTATATACAAAACACACCTTTCCTTCTGGCTAATAATCTTTGTACATAGGTTAATGTTATCCCATACTAGCTGTAATTCCACCCCATTTGTTTTTGGCTTTGTTTGTATGTATCATGCCTACTACATTTTTAGAGAAGTTATATCTGTCTCTTATTCAGCTCTCTGCCTCTTCCCTCCCAATTAACCTCTTCACCTCCATGTTGTTCCAGAAATGTCAGTGAGAATGTCTAACCTGGATAATGGCAAGAGATGAGAGGATGAAGACAGCCACTTGTGACAGAGGAACTAGTAAGTTCTGTTTGATATCTGACAGGAGAAACATTTAAATATGAGGGTTTAAAAGCTGTGGTTGAAGTGTGTTTTTAACTCAGTACATCTTAACTTGCTCTACAGCAGACGTGATGAGACCACTTATGGGGCCTAAGTGTGTTTCACCTGTGTGCTCTCTTCACTTCTTTCAGTCAGCAATACCACAGATTTATAGCTGCGGATCGAGAGACATTAATGACACTCCTGAACGGAGATCGCTGCACTGGGGACTGGGACAGAGAGTGTGACCACGGTGAGGCATTTTGATTTCTGTGTCTCACACAAACACACACACACACTCACAAATTATCAGAGGCATGGGGTTTAGCCAAAAACCACAGATGTGATGACTTCCTGCAGTACGTCAGCATATATGAAAAGAGGAATTGAGAAGTTGTATGCCAGTAATGCTAAAAGTTACAAAGTCGTAAATGACCTGCTATAAGATTGTTGTTTCTTATTAATATTTAAGGTACATGGTTATCTGTGTCATGGTAAGTCATGGGGCGGAACTGAAAATGCTGGTCAACCTAAAGGAAGTTGATATTCAGTGACATGTAATTATGGAGTAGCTTCACATGGAAGTGATTCTTGCAACTGAACAATATTTGCCCTTACACATCATAAGTCGGCGTTAAACATGTGTTACACAACAGGTGAAAGTTAAGTCATAAAGATTTTGGTTCAGAGAAAATGAATCGATCATTCACCGCTTACAAAATCAACGTCCTGCAAAAAAAATATATTGACCACACATGTTGTGCTGAAGTTTTTATTCAGGTGGAGACACAAGTTATTAGTTAACTTGATATAACCATAACCATGTAGGATCAACAGCACCCCAATATTACGCATCAGCTCTGAATCAAGTCCTGACTTGCCTGGCGGGAGTAAGTGTACAGGCTGTCAGATATTAGGAGCTCAGTTATTCAGGGGATCTGGAGTAGAGCCTCTGCTCCCAAGGAGTGGAAAAGGAGCCAGTTAAGGTTTTGGTATATAATCAGGAAACTTCAACATGATATGGCAGGAGATCTGAGGGAATTCCAGAACATGCTGGTGGATTACATATCCCAGGTGGCCTGGGAAAGCCTCTGGATCCTAACGAAGCTGAAGATGTGGGAGACAAAGAATGTCTGGGTTAACATGATTAACTTTCTGCCACAGTGCCCCAGGCCCTGAGAAGTGATAGAACACTACATACTTTTTTACATTAAAAACTTTCTTTTCTCTTTTAATAACATGTGGTGAGTGTGTTTACATGTGTACTAGTAGCCTGGTTATGAGTTTGCACATGCAGACTTCTTATCCTGATCTCAGAAACCTGGATAAGGTCTAATCCAGGTTTTGATCAACCTGGATATGCTAACTGGAGAAGCTGGGAGGCATACATGGTAACACCTTATTCAGGTTTTGGAGACTTTTTTGTAATACGATGATCAGAAACTGGATACTGTAATGGTCATGGTGTAGGGACATGAACAACCAGGTTTCTAATGTTCCATAAACACCATATCCCAAATATGATGATGAAAACCAGCATGTCAAACCGCGCATTACTATGCACACATAAAATATACTCAGAGCATAAAACCAATAAGATACATTTTAGCTACACTGTCAAAAATCAGATTAGGGGCTGAGATTTCATCTTATTTAAATGAATATTATTCATTTTTGAACACATACTACACAGTCTTAAATCCACAGCTAGCTCTCAGGTCTCTGGCAGCGGTTCAGCTCCGAGCTTGTTCTTTGGCTATATCACAGATTAGAACCTTGTTTTCCTCAGTCCCAGCTCTGGGAGAGTTGCTCATGTTCGCTGTAACCATTTGTGGAGCTTTGTAAGTCTGACACTTGATGAGTGTGTGTGGATGGATGTTTCACCCACATGGGCTCTACCTCCCACATATGGCATCACCCACTTCCTGGCAGCGAGTGTCTCTGCTACTCGTCAGACAACTGATGATGACTGAGAGGATGAATATGAAGAGAGGAGAGGGAATAAAGGAAACAAGCATCAGCAAGCTTAAACCAGAGAGGATGAAGAGATGCTTTTCCTTTACTTCATTAAAGATTATAATCGCCCCTCCTGCGTGAGTTACACAAGATAGGACCTAAATATCATGATGTTTTTTTTACGCAGCCATAACTTGAAGGAATGTTTTCGAGCAAGAAATATCAAATAATCCTTGACATTTGTAATGAAATCTGAATTTTTTCTCACGATGTAAAACAACTACAGAGAGAGCATTACTCATTTAAAGGGCTAACAAAAAGTGGCAGTCCTGATAAAATGGATAGAAAGACTATCACATGCTGTGCATAACTAGGGATGGAAACAGAAAATGAGGAGGCGTAGACAGTCATGCAAAAATGATGAAAGAGGGGAATGGAGTGAAACACAGGGCAAGAGGACAGGGACCCAGAGGAAGATGAGTTTGAAATAATGGAAAGAGGGGTATCCGTCAGGAGTAAACAAGTTCATAAGTTGACGCAACACAGTTGCTGCTCTTCTCTGCTCGGTCAAAGGTGCCTCCTCCCACAATCCACACACTCATGCTGTTTGAGGGTGTAACACACATACACACACACACACACACACACACACACACACACACACACACACACAAGCGTGGATCACCAAAGGATCACAGCATGAAGTTCAGAAATGGCACGCACACATACAGAGTGCTGCTTTACAGTGTAGGGTTTTCATTGCTGTATTAGCTTCTAGGAGATGGCTGTTACATCTACCCATTTCATAATGAATACCGTACCGCATATGTATTTATAATAAGAATCTTTTTTTTTTTCGCCTTTCAAAGCAAAGAAAGCGATTCACTTAGAAGTTACATACTACACTGCTTTCTGGGCTGAGAGGTTACTGAATGTAAACTATAGAAGGCACCTGTTTAGCTTATCGGCCTTCTAACCCTGTAAAACCACACACTGGCACCTTTTGTTTAGACAGAATAAATAACTGAATATTACGTGTTAATTGAGCTTTATAAAAAGGATAGTTGTTTTTTCTGCTGGACAGAGCCTAGCTAGTCATGTTTCGCTGCTAAGTAGTAGTCCATTCTGCGGATATTTAGCTGTAGCATACGAGCACATGGATATCTGAGAGTTTTTTCTGACTTTACAGCAGAGGCTTAATAAAGATATCCCAAAAACTGGAAGTACAAATGTTGTAGGCAACATGTCATTCAGTTTATCACACACCAAACCGGTGCCAATATTTGTTTCCCAGCTGTTAAAAACGTTCCCATGTTCAGACATTCCAAACATAAAAAAGGCATTTAGAGTCTGTCTCCAAGGTGCAATAGTTTTCCTGTCTTCCACAGCGTCTTGACATTATGATTTGCTTTCCTTCAGCTGTAGACGTGTCAAACTCCAGCTTCTAAGCTTTGGGGAAAGGAGGATAAACTTCGCTAGTTGCACCTTCCAAGTGGGATCTTTGAAGTCTCCATCCCTCTCTACCTTTTTAATCCTCCCTCTTCCTCTACCCCCCCACCCCCATCCCATCTTCTTTCTCTCTCCTTGTCACCCTCTGCTCATTTTTCTGTCTCTTCTGTCTGCTGTCTGTCTTCCTTGGGTGTCAAAGCCAGGCTAATCTTTGGAGAGTCAGGGAGGGAAATTTATGAGAAAATCCCCTGTTTTACTAGTACAGGGTTTTAGGACAATTGTTATATTATGAAGGATATTTTATTTTACATAAATACCTTCAAGTTTATGACATTATATCACAGGATACACAGCAGTAAACATGACAGAAAGATACCAGTGTTGGTCAATACTGAAATATTTCAACAACCTTTAGATGGATATCCATAAAATTTGGTTCAGACATTCATATTTCCCACAGGATAAACTGTAATAACTTCTGACTTTTCATCTAGTCCATCATAAGCCAGATGAAATTTTGAAATTTTCAGATACTTTTGTCTATGACAGAATACCTGGAAAAACTAATGATATTCTTCTTCAGCCTGCTGCACTTCATATTTATGTTGGATTAGCAAATGTTAGCATGCTAACATGCTAAACTAAGATTGGTAAATAATGCCTGTTTAGCATCAACAGTTAGTACTGTCAGTCAGAGCATGTTAGCATGCTGACATTAGCATTCATCTCACCACTGTGGTACAGGCTCATAGAGCTGCTAACATGGCTGTACACTTTTATTTATGAATAGTTTGACTTGTTCTGGACATAATAAACATTTGCTCAGGGGATAGCTAGTACAGTTAAATGTTTCAGCATCATAACATAAACTCAAAACTCTAAGAAGAATGTTGGGATCATGTGTGTTTACTTGATGCTTTAGATGTTTAACTGTCTGGCGGATAGAAAGGTTGTTGCTGACACAAGGCCACACAAACCATTACACCTACTGCCTTCAGCCTGTATGCCACACACAGTGTCACGACATATACGTGAGATCTATTGCTGGCCACATGCTCACAAATCATTCTGTTCAGTATCCTGAGGTTTTATGTTTCATCATCCAAAATGGCAAATCCATTTTTCTATAAATATAATTGTCGAGGCACTCTGGGTTTACAGGGCTGTTTGCTACCAGTAATAACAGATTGATGTTCCATCGTGCAGCATGTTGTTGCGCGATTTCAGAGGCTGAAAAGATGATGCTAGCGAATTAAGGAAAAATGATTTATTTCCAGATCAACTCCTAAATATTTTTGGCTAGTCAGACTATGTGTCACAGATATTTCATGGTTCTGAAGGCAAAGGAGATGAAACCCACTCAGTAGATGTATATTGTGCTGAATTTGAGCCCATGAAAATTTGCCACCAAGCAAAATGAAATGTCCTTGAACTACAGGGTTTTCATGGAAATTATTTCTCCTGGCAGCTTTGAACAGTCAGGAGAGGGATTAATAGGCTAATTCCTAAGTCTTAGCCAAACGAGGCATAAATGTTAAATTGTCAATCATGGGTGAGCGCGGTAATCATAAAATATTATCCTTATTCAATCTGTTATTTACTTATTCTTTGACCCAGTAATCTCTTTTCCCTGTGACAGCAGCACTGCCTCCCACCCACTTCCCAATGTATCCAATAACTGCCATGTTGACTTATGATGGTGTCTCCTCAGGCTAAACGTATGTGCAGGATGTGTATGAAAGTGGTCATAAATATGTATGCTCCATTTTTTTTCCGAATTGTAGTGAGAGGGCTGAAAACATATGGAGAAGAAAATGCCCAGCAGGGAAATTTACTTGTCAATGCGCCATCAAAGAGCTTGTACTGCTCTCAGAATCTTTGTGTGTTGTATTCACAAGCATGTTTCTGTGTTGAATGTCTATGACTGGAGGGCGGCATTTGCTGAGTAGTTTCTTTTATGGCATCTTCCCATTTCTTTGGACTGAAGCCTATGCCAAACTGGTACATGTGTAATTGTAAGTTCTTTGCTTTTCTACCCAGTGCTTGAATGAGGCTTGCTATATAATAATTATAAATAATGTGGTTTGGTTTGTGCAAATGATATCAGCCATGTTTGACAAATTTCCCACAGCCCCATCTGTATAGTCGTGGAGCCCATGTGGTGTCATGATCCTAAGACTGAGAGTTTGGTTTACAAGAGGGTTGTAATGTCCAGTAATGCCAACTTCTGCATGTTTTTTGTGTCCAGGTTACAGCACCATGAGTCCGCAGGAGGACAGTGAAAATCCACCTGGAAACAATGATCCGCTCTCAGCTGGCGTCGACGTTGGTAACCACGATGATGACCTGGACCTGGACACTCCTCCCCAGACGGCTGCGTAGCTCAGCCACAAGTTCCACCCCTACCGGCGCACGCACACACACCACCACCCGCTGCACACGCACCACCTGCAGGCCGCGGTCACCGTGCACAGTGTGGATGCAGAGTGCTGATCCTCAGCGTGGCCTTACCCTTCCTGCCAGAGGTGGAATTTTTTTAAATAAAAGACTTATTTTTTAAAAAAAACATGCGTGCTTCACAGTGGGTAATGTAAGGATGGGTGGAGGGAGAGAAACTCCGCAGCTGGACTCAAACCCATACTGCCATTGAGCCGCTGGGACCTCCACCATGAATGGATTTTTTAATATGGGTATTAGCCTCATAGTCTCATTGTGCCAACATCTCCATCTCAGCCCTTTCTTCGCTGTTCCCAGTCTAAAATGTGGGAGGTTTTGCAAACACACCAGACCCGGGCCAGTAGAAATAACCAATTGGGATCTTTTGTTTGTTTTGGCATTCAGGACTCCATAAGTGCATACAACAACCTTTGGGAGCAAACACAACAATTTGAGCTCATTCATTGGCCTTCAATGAGGAGAGGACACAGCTGGAACCTAAAAGCCTCAAGAGAGGACAAACTTCTTCATTTTCACACCAAAGGCCAGAGCAAACACTTTACTGGAACAGTGGATACTCAAATTAAATCAAGAGTCTGATGTGGACCCCTTTTGCTCAAGGGTTCCATCCCAGCCTCCACACAATTTGTTTCCTCACAAAGCCCACTTGTAGTGAGGAGAACAGAACAGTTCTTACATTTATGAAAACTGCTGGACGTCTCTGAAGAGTGAAAATATCAACTTTCCAACACTTATCTGGATCTAATATGGGAATATATAATGGATTCTATAACAGCTTTACTCTCCTTGGTTTTTGCCTTCATCCAGAGGAGTGGCTGCAGATTTTACACAAAATGTTTTGGGAAGATATTTGGACATTTTCATGAATGTCTGTGAACTTTAAAGTAGGAAAAATCCTCAATGATCCACATAAAGACAGGAAGAAACACTTAAAAGAGGAAAATATTATTTTTCTACTATTTATTAAAGAGGTAGATTTTCAGGACAGATAAGCAAGCAGCTAACGCTAACACAAACAAGTCAGGATAAGTAATACATAGTGACCCACTTCCTGTAATCAGCGCATCATATTTAGGGCTCATTATTTTCAGTTTTTAATTCCCTAAAAAAAATTTATGTGAAAATTGATTTCTTTGGTTTATTGTAACGTTGAGTGACTTTGGTAAATAATTAGTGGCTCATCTGCATTTTCCTTCCATTTTTCTTTCCACCCTTGATTACCAGAAGCATCCTCTCCACTGGAGGGATCCTGTTTACTGTATAGTGTAGTGAAAAGTGTCCTCTTAAAGAAACATTTTTGAATAAGCATGGACCTAAAATCTGAGTCAAAAACAGTTCTGCTCCTTTCAAAAAAAAAGAAAAAAAAGAAAGAAAGAAAAACTCCAGGTATTTTTTTAGTGAATGTTAATTGAAGATGATGAGCCTTAACCACATCCTGTGTCAGAGCATTTAGGAGGAAACTGTCTTTGAGATGTAGCGCATTTTTACCATCTGTTTTCTCACAGTTTTGAATCACTGAGGTGTTTTTGTGGTCTTGTAAGGTAAGATCTGCTGTGCCGAACAAGTTGACAAGTGTCCTCGTTCTGGACATGTCCTCTGTATCAGGAGGCAATGGATGCTTGCTGGCCTTTTTAAGCCTCCTGGGGTTGGAAGGAGGGAAGAGAGAAACTAACACCAGCAAAACATTCCTGGCTTTAGTCACTGCTGGGGATTTAGTGTGTGAGGATAACTGGGGACCATCACAGAGGTCCTGAGAGAAGATCGAGTGCTGTTCTCTCTAACTGCCTGGGTAGAAAAACCAGTACAGAACGTTGTGTTTTTTCCCCCACCTTATTTTACCACAAATTTTTGCCTCTGAGGCCAAGCTGATATTGTATGTATGTGTGTTAAAGGTTGTGTGCTGGATTTTGTGCAAAACAAGTTCAGTTTCCATTGATGCCCGAGATGGAGTCTCCTTCTCATCAAAGTGAGTGAGAGAGGGAGAGATGCTGCTGTTGTTGTACAGAGGTTACACCCATCCATCGGCTCCTCTGTGGTTAACCACTCAAAATGTCTTTTCTACACATCTCTGGTTTAACTGTTGTGTGTGTACAAGTGTATGTGTGTGTATGTGTATGCGTGTGTGTATGTGAGAGGAAAGAATGACTGTCTGTCTGGAACATTTTCACGCATTATTGTATTTTTTTCAAGATAGTATTAGAGAATTATAGGTGAAATTATTATGATTGAGAAATCCACTTATTTTTATTCTGATGAAGAGTCACTTGACCCGATCTGTGCTTCATGGGTTTGATTGTTCAACTGGTCAAATCACAGTCAGTGTGGCATCCATTTATTTCTGGGTGCCAAAATGTCTATTGTTCTTCAGAGATTCATTATGAAGTGTAAATACAGAATCACAAATAGCTATTAATGTCCTGTACACTCCATTTTTTTATGTTGGTAAGACATAATGTATGCTTCAAATGATGCTCAGATATTCGGGTTGATATTTTGAATTGTCTGTTCATGGTGTCTCACTATATTTTTGATGCCTTGGATGTTTTTTTAGATTTATTTTTCTTTAGGTCCATATTGGATGGAAGTCAGTACTTGGAAAAATTAATACACACTTTTATGTTTTGAGAGACCTCTAGTTTTTAAAGTTTTATTGTGTGTCTTCAAAATGTTAAAGAAAGCTTATCTCTACATGAACTAATTTAGAGTTGCAAAAAAACGGTACAACATCTTTTTTTCACTGAGTAGTGGCCAAAACAACAACCTTGTAGTGGATTCAGGGTTTACAGGAGACTGCTGGAAGCCGTGCTGTGGATCTGTTGCTACTTAAGACTGTCAGCCATTTTCATTTACAATAATTTTAGTGTGTTTATCACTTTAGTAGAATATTTACATTTGCACACTCAATGTGAGTCCATTAAACTTCCAGCAGAAAATGTGCTAAATAATTTGACATATCTAACAGAGCAGTGAGATCGAAATGTAACATGCATACTGGAAAAATCTTCAAAATCTGCAAAGTACTACTGTTATTGAACTCATTGGATGTGTAGTGGATTAAATATTCCACTTGAATTATAAAAAGGTTCATCACCAAAGCTAAAATTTTCCTGTTTCCACCATGTAATGTCGTAAATAATTTCAGTTCAGTGTGATGTCGATGCAGTCTTGTAGCATTTCACGGCAATCTTTAGATCAAATGCAGTCGTGGGAGTATCTTCTGATATGTGTGTATGTTGGGGCAATGTTTTTTTCTCCAAAATGGTTTGATGTTTAAGGCATTTTTCTCTGGAGAGCTTTTAAACAGTATTTACCAGCCGTTGTAAACAAGTATATGTGTGTGTCTATACAGAACACTCTGAATTGCATTAAGTAATGTACTGAAGGAACATGTGTACATCACCCCCCCTCATGTATCATATAAAGTTATCAAATTGAGATTTATTGCAATGTGAATGTGATAAAGTCCATTTTACACTTAATGTGACTGTCTTGTTATTTCTGCTCATTTTATAGCCATTTTTAAATCTACATTGCTTCTGTGCTGCTTGCTGGAGGTAGAATTGGACCTCTTTAACAGACTCAAAATAGATAGTAAAAAAAAAAAAGAAGATAAAAATCAATGTAGCAGACTTCATCTTTTTTTATTCCATGCTTTCTTTTTCCTTGTCAGAACTCGGTGCCTACATTACCTACAATGTGACTCAATCACTGACTATTCAGTTGGAGGTTTGGGTGTGTTATGTGTTTACATCACAGCATTTAAACCATAAGGAGCCTATGAGCACCTGCAAATAGACCACAACTAGCAGTTACACACACAAAAAAAATCCAGTATTAATGCTAGCCTCAGGCTTAGATAAGGACTGGTCTGCAGAGGTCTGGTAATCTCCCTTCTTTCTAACTCCAGCATCCAAAACAGCATTTTCAAACTTGTAGTTTTCAGCCCCAGCAAGTGTTGCCTCAAGTGACATCATCTGAGGCAGTTAATCTCCCTCCGGAGCAACAAAAGGCTTCATCTATACAACTTATGTTTCCACATATGCAGAAGCACTCCCTAAGACCTAGGGACAGACTTTGACCTGTATAATTGGTGGTTACCCCTTTAAAAGTATGATGTAGTTTAAGCTACGCCCCAATCCTTGATGTCACACCAGGTGTTGTCCATTCGTTTTCAAATCCTCAACACCTGACATCACTCATTGGGCTATAGCTTGAAGCGCAGCAAACGCTTAGTTTTGAGAAAGGTCTTTCCAAAGTTGATTTCACCCCTACAGTTACTGCCGTTTATTTATATTTAGTAACTTTTTAAAACTTGGGGCACAGACTCCACCGCAGTGGCAGAAAAACACGAACACATTATCCTTCATGACGTTGAAAGATGCGTGTTAGCAAACAAATTTGCGCTTCGAGGATACAGAAGCAAGATTGTACCATTGGAGTCGTTTTTGGGGGGCACCTGATGAATGTAAGTCCAGTCTTTCTTGATTTCTCTCAACTAATTTAGAAAAAAACACGCATCTTTCATTGCTTTCTCGTGTCAAAGTTAGATGTTCGGGTTTCTTCACCAGCTAGCAAACGTGCTAACTCAGAAAGTCATGGCAGATATTTGGATAATCGATAATGAAGTCCACACAGAAAGGAACAGAACTGAGGTTTGAACCTAAGAAAGTATTGCTTTGGGTTAACTTCCAATTTATTTCACTTCATGCAAAAAGTTTTATGGCTAGAGAATAATGCCTTTATTGATATGTTGTCCCATATGTTGCTAAATGTGTCTTTCTTTTATCAGTATGGCCATTTTGTTCTTACTGTAGGAAGTCATGGAACAGGTCACCCACAAACTGCCCTGCACACAGTAAACCAGGGAGATTATCTGCCAGGGATTTTGTGTGTGTTGTTTCAATACCTGGCCCTGTACTCACACTCACTGACAGCTGAGTGATATTGTCTGACGCCTCTCCAGCCTCTATTATTCTCTCTGGTTCATGCAGGGACATTCAGGACACCTACACTCCAAATTGCTCTTTAGAGGGGTTTGGCCTTGTTTGGTAAGGAGTACTTTTTTTAATGATATGTTGAGCTGTCTGCTACTGCTGTTGAACTGGGATAGCTGTCTGACCCAGTAGATGGAGAGACAATTCTTTAACATGAAGGTCCATCTATGTCAGTATCCACCCTGTTGGAAGTGCACTTGATCAGTAAGAATGATTTAATATTTTCTGAAAATAACTCTGTAGTCGGCCAGAATTTCATACAGGAATCAATACAGTCTCAATGTAGTTCATCAAAATGTCATATTGTAGAATATTTTATAATTAATCAATCTATGATTTAATCTATTGCTTTTTTCTACCAAGGTGAGAATAAAAAAATCATCAAGCATGTGTTTTATGTTCAAAGAGCCAGGAGTTGTCTTTTTCTAGTTAAGATTGTCTGACTTTGTATATTTTAAGAAATCCCAACCCTTTAAGTTCATTTTAGCTCTTGACCCCTGCTTCAAGAAATAAGGCATTTCTGAGTGAAACGGTGTTTTATCCACAATCTGTGCTTCCACAAGGATAGTGTGTGCTCTTTAGTATGTTTCAAGCTGCTGGTCACAGGTCATTCAATTTGTGGGAGAGGGAAGAATAGTGGTGCATATTGCCTGGAAGACCCATCAGTTATTTATGAAGCTTTTCTGTACATACACTGTTTTCTGCCAGGGCATCTGGGAAACAACCACAGATGGAGAGGCAACATGGGTCTGACACAATATAACAAGAAGCTGCTTTGGTTTGAGGGGCAAAAGAGCAATATGCTGTTTGAGTGTTTTCCTTTTAGAAAAGAGAATTCAGGGCTGCCCTTGTGACCTTGGGGTTAATGTGCTAAAACATGAACTGTTACAGCTCCAGTTGGTGTCCGGATGGGAACCTTTTGTTGCATGTCATTCCCCATCTCTCGCTTCCCTTACTTACTGAAATAATAGAGAAAAAATGAAATGCTTACATCTCATACAAAAAATGTATCTTAAATAACACACTTCTTTTACTGTATAAAATTTGCTACCACCTAGTTTAGGGCTTTAAAATTAAAGCAGACATCTGGTGATATTCTAAGTATTTCTTATCGTCAACAAATTAACAATGAATTGATCCCGCTAACAAGTATTGTCTGTGTAGCCAAAGCCCAATATAGCATATTCACGTGTGCCAAAGAACTCCGTTGTCGTCCACAAACTATTAACACACATCAGTGGGCCACACTATCGCATTGGGTGAAGTGTACCATAATTACGATGAAAACGGGCACTGTAATTTATGTTGAGTCAGTGCCACACGCGCCATCCTGCTGCTTGGAATAATCACTGGTGCACTAAATCCACTGCTGAATATAGTTCCCAACGAAGACACAATTTACCCGTTTGAGTAATCGTTACTAAAACTATCCAGCTGTTTTAGGAGAGTCTGTGAACAACAGTTGGTTTCAGTTTGACATTGTGTTGCTATAGCAACAACTAGCTACAGTTATATAGCTGATGTTTTCTCTTGTATTTTGTCAAACAGCTTTTATCTATTCCTCAAATATCCTTGTTGGGACTTTTATTAAAGGCATTAAACTAGCTGTTTGAAGCTAATATAAACTGTTATGAATATGATTTATGATTTCCAATTGTCAACTCCACAACTACCAATTAATCTGCAGATTATTTCTTTGTTTTGTGCCAAAAATAGTAAAAACTGCCTGTTGTGGTTAACAACTTCCTCAGGTGATGTCTTAAAGTTGCCTGTTTTTATGCAACCAGCAGTCCATAATCCAAAGATATGCAGTTACATCACTATCATGAAGATACTATGAAGGAATCCATGTTGAACTCACATTCTATAGAAAAACATTACTTTGTAAATGCTGCTCAAAGGCCAAATTCTGTCCTCATCCTTTGTGTTTAGCTTGCTGCACAGCTCTGTGCTAACATGCATTGTGAGGGTAGAGGAAATATGTTTTAAAAATAAAAAATAAGTGTATATATCCTTGACCCGTTTTTAAAGATTTACGTCTCCATTACAAGAAACAGGCTCAGAGTGGAGAGCCACAGACACACTGGGGACATGTTTGTGAGAAACCGACTGATGCATTGTTGGTTTTTGTCCTTTTGTTGACAATAAAAGAAACGTAGACTAATGCCAGACATATCCTTTTAAAAATCATTACCTTTTTGGCACATTCTGATCAAACAGAAACAAGCTTGTGCATGAACTTAGTGTCCAATGCATCACTGGGAAACAGTAATGATTTCACTGCAGTTTTGTCCACCAACTCCTGTTAACATGAAGCAAACCGAAGTAGTAATTCATTAGTCCTTTTCTTACAATCCATAGAGGTGGGAGAGAAGACTACAGCTCCCAGTCTCTGTGCTACAGTATGTGACATAACCATCAGTGCAGTGAGCAAGTTATTTTAATCCAGAGAGATAAACCTGGACTGTGTTTGGAGCACATAGAAAGATTTTAAAACAGAACATCTGTGAATTTGCAAGGTCAGTCCTCTTTGATACTTCTCCTTTGATCACATCTTTTGAGATCTTACATTTTATTTAAACGAACAACAGAATACGTAAGCACAGGTGGTTTCTGTAAAGGTACTGCGTTTCTGTCTAATTTAAGAGCGGGTCATAGAGTGCAGCTAAGTAAATTGTTTCTCCTTGAGGTGGATAGTGAAAATAGAGAGGGGCACGCTGGGCTCTCAGTTTACTGAACATCAGCAGGGAAGTAGTTCAGCACTGTTGAGAGCTGAAGGAGAGAAGGAGCTCTCTCCCCACGTCTGTCCGCCTGTCGCCATGTCCCATAAAGCTTATCAGTTTGTCGGCATTCATTCATACCTCCCCTACATGGCCCTGTCTTTATCACTTCTCCACTGTCACCATATCTCCTCTGCTCTCCTCCTTTCTCCCGAGCTGCCTGCTGCTCCCTGCCAGGGAAACGCTGTGAATTAGAGCACCGAGCTCACTGTCCAAGCACCCTCGGGTCATTTCAGTCAGTCTCTGCTCTGCCAACTAGTACAGCAGACATGCACTAGCAGCATATTTTTGTGCAGTCCTGAGTCCCAGTTTCCTGAACACATCTTAGCACTGTGATCGTCTTATGTCTTGCATGCAAGCAATTTATAGAAATCACTTTGAAATCACTCTGACGGGACAGCGCTCTCTTATCCTATCATGTGTGCAACAAACTGAAAACATAACTTGAACCCTACAGCAAAATATATCAAGGAGGGATTTGATCACAGTGTTGAGCAGTATTACTTACTACCTAGTTTAACAAAACGAACAAGAAAAACCTTAATTAGGACCTTTAGAGGGAACACTTGACTTCAGCTTGGGTTGAAATCAGAGAGTGTATGTAGATGCAACTTTCTCATTAGTGACTCACTTGCTGGCCACATAAAAGTAGCCTCCTTGACGCACTGGTGAAGAGGTATGCTTATGACCACTGTAATTAGGACATGAATTGGGCAGGGAACTCTTGTGCATATTGTCCCCATGGGTTCAGGTCAGCTGTTTTTAGTAGGTCACATGTCCCTTATAATCTCCTCTATGCTATAAGAGAAAAAGAGGCCTTGCCACCACACTGCATCATGATCATATGTGAGAGAATAGCAGTGGCTCATTAATGGAGGGAGAGCCCTACAGTCCATTTTTACATCTACTCCTGCATTCCTGACAGGACTGCAGAGCGAGACATCCACAATCACACTGCACAGCTCAACACAAGATATGCACACACATGTATGTGCTCACTGCCAACTCCTGTGTGCAATGAACCACTTTGCCATTTAGGGTTAACCCCACCCCCCCACCCCACAATTCCTCTCCTTCCCTCCCATCCTCACGCCTACTGAGCTCATCCCAGGTGCCTGCTTTGCCCGTTCAGCCACTCTGCCCACCCACGCCCTCCTCACACTCTTAGTCCCAGCGAGCAGCGGCGAACATTTTCCCGCTTTCTTCTTCTCCTCTCTACTCCCACCCACTCCAAAAGGCTGTGAATCACTGGCTGACACAATGAAGCACCAGCAGGGCTCTTGTGTTTTTAGATGGAGAGGGACTAACATCTCCTTTTTTTTTTCTTTTTTTTTTTTACCCCCTTGGTTTGTGAAGCATAGCCCATTATTATGAGGTTTGACTTGCATGTAGGTAAAACGCTTTGAAAGATGCAGAGTTTGTGTAACCGTGCAGGGCGGCAGCAGGCTGACGTGAGTTAATGCGTGTGTGTGTGTGTGTGTTGGAGTGTGTCCTTGAGTGTGATACAGTGCTGGCTTGCGTGTGTGCCAGGGGGACGGAGAGAACAAATTAATTGTTCTCTCATGGAAACGTTGTTTAGCACTTAGCAGAGTGATTCATGCGTCTCCAAAATCAGCCTGTGCAAGTGACAGGCAAGTCCTTGCTGTCTTCTCAGAGATCCACTGCTCAATGATTCATGTCCCCCAATCTGTCAGCATTCACAGACTATTGTATGAGCTGCACACAGACCTCAGTGTTTTTCAAGTGTAAAAAATTGTCTTTTTCTCAATTGATTGCAGTCTTTGTTGGACATAAAACATAGTTACATATAAGGTTCTTGTTGATCAGGAGCATTCTCACTTAATTTACTAGAAGACATAAGTTTGTGACTTGGATTTGTAGCACATGTAATGCTACACAGGGTTTTCCCTGGGTTTCTGGAGGGCTTAGGCTCTGTGCCTAACTCTTCTAATGCTAGGGGAAACCCTGCTATGTATATATATGAGGGTTTTTTCCTGGATTAACTGAGTAATAGTTTTTTCTATAAATGAAAATAGCAACCACTGAAATTTTCCAGAGCACGAAATGACATCTTCTGAAGTGGTGTTCTGTCCAACCAGCAGTACACAACCCAGTGACACAGCATTCAGTTTTACTGTCTGACACAGTAAAGCCCTCATATCTGAGGAGATGGAACCAGAGAATGTATGGCATTTTTGCTGGAGAAATTACTGAAATAATCAACCAATTATTGAAATGGTTGATTTGTTTTCTGTTTTTCACCATATAGATTAATAACCACTTCGCTGTCAATTTTAGCAAGTAGATTCATCTATTAATGTGGCCTACTGAAATCATATTTTTTATTAAATCAGTCACATAAAAACTGTGGAGAAGCATTTGTCTCCTTTTCATTTGCAGAGCATGTGTTTGACTCCTGATTCCTGAACACATGAGTCTTCCACAGCAAAAAAATAAATAAATTAATAAATACAGTCCATACACATTGCCTCTGTTTGAAATGACACAAATTGCCCTTTTCTTTGGCCTTTCCGCTCTTGAGTGGACTGAGCATAAGCTTGATTGAAGTATTCATACAAATGCTCTGCATACAGTCGGGAGTGTTTCGGTTACACCGCTTCAGCCACTTGGCAATGTGCGATCATTTTCACCCACTGACAACTGTGATTGTCTGGACTCCAGCTCTGCCAAGAAATGCTTCACACAGATGGCGAGAGAGAGAACATGGAGGTTGGATGATGGAGGTTGATTTCACCATCTCTTACAGGCCTCGGCATAATCGTGCTCTAAATATTTCCTAAGTGGGTTGATGTGTGCTCGCTGACATGTTTGTGTGCCTACATAGAGTGTGAATGCATCCTAAGAGTGCGAGTATACAGCGCGCGTGTCTTGTCAGAGACTCATGCAGCCTGCGGAAGCTACATAGGCATTGTGCGGACTCGGCAGGGAGCTCTGTTCCCCTTGTGTTTGCCAGGAGCAGCTTTCCACCCACGGTGGGCAGGCAGGCAGGCAGGCAGGCTGGCAGGCTGGCTGGCTGACTGACTGACTGGGTTGGCTGCTAGGTTGGCATTCACTGGATGACTTGGGTAGAAGGGAGGGAAGGCATACAGCCATTCATGGTCACATTATGCACACGAGGAACAGGAAAGCTCTGGTGGTTTACAGATATTCTCCAATGAATGCCTTTTTCTCTCTTTGACCAAAAGAAGAAATGTGTTAATTGGGCTACAGAACAAAAATAAGAACTGAGTTTCTCTTGAATGTACAAGATTGTGCAGCTCAGTGCTGTCTAAAATGTACTGTACATAGTTAACAGAGCATTAAACACTTGTCAGACTCAACATGTGGATTATGATATATTCACTCCTCCTTATTTTTGCCTAAAATGTGGAGACATGTTGCATTAAGAACTGAAATAGATAGAAAAGACTGGTGCCATGCCAAAAAGCAAGCCCCTTCCACTGCAGTTGATTTACCTACCAACAACTGAGAAGCACACAAAGGTACAAAACATCAGTTTGATGATGTGCTGTTGGTATTTATGGCTCTCACTTGGCTCCTATACATTCAGCAGACAGTTGGGGTCGCCAGGAGTCCGAGGTGCAGCCCGACATGCTGGAAGTCATATGAGCGGCGAACTGCCCATATAAACAAGTAGTTTCAGTATCAGCCAGTGCATCCTCAGAGCGTCTTTTTAAATCGTTACATTAAAATTCATAACAGACCTATGCAGTTTCACTGTCTGTAAGCAGCCGCATGTTTTTAAACGTCCGGAAGATGACTACACAAGTTTTAAAATGACTGTCAATGACTGTGAATGCCTGTCATTTCATTACACAGGGAAATAGAAAAATAGGTTGTCTAAGTAAGTAAAAAAAATCAATGTTTTATAACAGGATTAATTAGGAATTAATATGTTTACTCATCAAGATAGTTTCTCTTCTGCATTTTATTCACGGAGTTTTACCTTTCCCTCGCTCTTTCTCTCTTTCATTAACACACACCTCCCACCTGCTCTCTCTCTCTCTCTCTCTCCCTCTCTCTCTTTCTCTCTTTCTCTCTCTCTCTCTTCCCTCACACTTTTCCCTCAGCTACCCAAGATGGCGGCAGCCTCATCCATCCAGCCGCCGAGCGTTCACTCTTCTCTAGCCCGGGAGAGCGCACTTTCCCCGGAGATGGACAGCCCCGAGAGCCGGCAGCCGGAGGATGAGGAGGCAGCGGCAGCGCAGCCCTCCGAGCCGGGGATTAGCCTCCGCGACCTGCCGGACCTGGAGCCGGAGGAGATCGAGAGGAGGCTGGCCAAAACTCGCCAGGAGCTGAGCAACAGGAGGAAAATCCTCATTAAGAACCTGCCGCCGGACACTACTAACCAGGTACACGGCAGTTTACACCGGGAAAAGTAGCGAGGTTCAGTTAGTTTTCAGTTTTTGCGCACATCAAGAGTTATTGCGCGTCTGTGGTGTTCATCAGATGAGTTTGCGCTGACTGTCGTACTTTTCAGGACGTTTAATCAGTATTGTTTCATGATAATAGAGAGTTGTCCGATGCTACTAATGATAGTGGGGCGCAGTGACCTAAAATTACCGTTGCCTAGAATTTTTTTTAAATTTTTTATCCACATCTCCACGGACATTTATTTGATTACTCTCAGATGTAACTACTTGGGGATCACTGGCTGGTAGTGAGGGGGTTATACATTTTCTTGTTTACTTAAAACCAATGAGTCCCCAGGTTTTTTATTAAACACCATGCAACTTTGCTCACCATCACTCTTAATGTTCATAGATATGAAACTGGATCACTGACTAAAGGCTGCTCTGACCACATGCATGACAGCTCACATATTGTGTATATATGTGTTTACTGCAAATCATGTATAACAACTAGACACACACCAGAAATGTGAATGCCCGTTGTGTTTTTAAGTGAGTTCTTTGCAGCAGGAGGAGATATTGTATATATCTGTTACCTGTCAGTCATGCTGTATCATGTTTGATGTACAGGTTGGTTTACCCACCATTTTAGGATGAAGTAAATGTGTTCATACACCTGTACTTGCATCAAACTTACATGGGCATTATATAAGGCTGGTCAAGTCAGAAAGCAGGAGTACTTTTTGTTGATGTGGGTGTTTGTTTTTATATGAACACCAGCTTGGTTTTTCAGTACATGCATGGAGCAATGCATTGACATACATTTTTTGCAACTGTCATGTAGCGTCTGTTGTCTTCTTGCTTTTTCTTGATCCTTCTTCTGACTTTCTGCGGCATAAATTGCAGTATACAACATGTACAATAACAACTGACATTATGATCAGCTCATTTAGGCTTAATGTGTTGCATATAATATTATGCAGTTAGAGCTCTCACCCATGCCACTACAAATATGTAGACAGTGTAAACAAGAGTGACTTATGCAGCTACCTCAGATTATGTTCTCAAGACATGACAGGTGGAATCCATGATTTTTGACTTTACATGCTGTAAACACCTCGATGTAATCAAGAGTCTTTTACTGGAAGCAAAAGCAGATCAGTCAGTTTATCTTTAGTGTTTATTGTACGTGCAAGACTTTCATCTGCCTGTTTCTTGTCAAAGACCACCAAGTGACTTCACTGTTTATAACTTCATGACCTTTGATTTCTCCTACCAAGTGTCATTCATCACTTGTGTCAGCATGCAAGCCTTCATGAGGCGGCGTGTCGAAGGCACTCATGGTGTATTCCTTCAGGGTTGTAGCACTAAACATTCTTAGAAAGAGGCAGGCTGCCAAAGAGAGCCAGCACTCCGCCTGGTGTTTAAGTTTATGTGTGTGAGGAGAAGGAGAGAGGGAGTGCGAAAAAGTGCGACTGCATGGTGTGTGCGAGAAATGAGACACAGAGGGGAGAGAGGAGAAGTCACTTGGATCAGGTGAAAGCAACAGTTTCTCTCTGTACTTTCCACATTATTCATGTGTCAGATGGAGCGTGATACGTTTAGTGAGCCTGAGCAGAGCAGTCGCTGAGCAGTGCTGCATGAAGTCTGCTCCGCTGAACGTGCCACATAAATCTATCCATTTAAAGGAGAAGTTCACACTCTGACATTAAGCAGTATGAGTTACTGACTGGTAGTGATACTGTTTAACTGACATTATATCAGGGTATGGATCTTATGCTTGGAGATATCTCAGCAAGCCGGGCAGCTTGTCAGACAGAAATGAGCCATTAACAAACATTTAAAGCCACATCGCAACATTGCTGAATGCTTAACACGTTCTTTTGAGTACTGTATTGTGGTTTAAAATGGACCATTTGCTGCAGAATGAAAAAACATTTTTCTCGTTCCAGCCTCTCAACTGTGGAGACTTGCTGCTTCTCTCTGAATATTTTTGGTTTTCCGAGAGTTGGTTGGACAAAAAAGCAATGTGAAAATGTTATCTCGCACTCTGGGAAGTTCTGATGAGCATATTTCACTATTTTCTGGCATTTTACGGACTAAATGATGAATTGATTAATCAAAAAAAAAAAAAAATCAAGATTTATCAGTAACCCCAATCTTAATCAGTGTCAGTATTCACACCAACTTATTTTATGTCTTTGTTGTCCATAGGGGTTAAAACCTATAGCTTTTCTTGCTTGGTCCTCCATAGGAATCCAGTGATATTCATAGAACAGGTGTTGACATTACAGTATCTTCCATAAGGTTATAGATTTATGGCAAAGGAAAGTCTTCGTCACTGTCTTATATAACCTGCCTGATGGACTCAACAAAGTCCAGCCGACTCCATCTTCCCATTCCCCTCATAGCCGCCACCCAACACTATATCGGTGTGGGTGTGAGTGTGAGAGAGTGTGTTTGGAGTCTTTGGTGCACTGTGTCAAATATATGGCCCTGCTGACAGTCCTCATCTCAGGGAGAAGTAGGGGGGGGGGGAAAAGAGAAGTGCAGCAAGAAAGAGAAGACAGAGGAGCTGGGGGAGAGGAGAAGAAATAAAGGAGGGATGAAAGAGGAATGTAAAGGAATGAATAGAAAGAGGGTGGCAGAGGTGGGAGAAGCAGGAAGAATCGTTTAGAAAAAATGATGAGGATGTAATACTACTTATTTTGATGTTGAGGAGTCATTAGCATTTCTCATATTCTATACCATTTTATCAAATTTGTCAGATTCACTAAAATGCCTATCGGTAGCATTTCACTGACTCAAAATCCATTATTGAGTCAGAATCCTTTTCAGTGGCTTTTCACCATTTGCAAGTAACCAAAATTGTAAATAACTTAAACTGAAAGATTCATTTGAGATCTGTAATCACTTTCTTGTTTGCATACACATGGGACATTTTGAGTTTATATTCAAAACCTGTAGCTACAACCTGAAAATAAGATGTGGAGGAGAAGATGCAAAATGTAAATAAGTATGCATCTGACACATTAGAATAACAGGTGTACACTTTACACCTTATGTTTCATGAGCTAGTTGCTCAAAGTGCTGGAGGTACAGATTCAGAACCACTGAGTTGATACGTTTAAATTATTGATACCACGTGCATGGAAGCTAAACTAGGAGGAAAAGAGTAATGAGAGAGGCTTTGACAAGAGATTTGTCTGTGCCGGAACATAGTGAATCCAGGTATGAGATCCCAACCCTAAACATGATCCCTCACTGGTTCCCCATCTGTAAACGACCAAGTTGGAGGTGTTTTGGAAGGACTTTTGCCCCTGCTGTTCACTCCAGACTCTATTTGGAATTTCCAAGAAGAATAAAAATGATGTTTCATTAAATCCAAGCACGTAGTGTATAAACATATTTTCAGAAGCACATGAGGGTAAAATAAAAGTGGACAGTGTGTCTGTGTGTGTGCGCGCGCATGTGCATGGGGAGGTGGTTAGCTTCCAAGGACTTCTGCTAAGTTCCTAAATTATTCAGTTCCTTGGAAACAAACAAAACTTATGCAAGCTGTGTACTGTATGTGTATTTGTGTTTATATATTTCTTTTTAAACACCAGGCTGTGTGTGTGTGCTTGTGTGTGTGCAGTTGTGTTTGCATATGTACAGGTAAACACAAATACATGTAAATGTGACAAAGCAGCATGTGACTGAGCTGTTCTCTTTCCACCCACCTCCTCCTCCCGCTTTACATGCTGTGATATGTGTGAGTGTGTGTGTGTCAGTAGCAGATGTTCATGAAATCTGCCCCTCTTGACAGTGGGCAGCCTTCATCACCTTCATCACTTGCGGGCCTGCGTGAGCACGCGTTGTTGTGATTTAGCTGTTTACTGTGGCATTAGTCACCTGGAAGTTTTGCAGATGTTCGTGTCTGAGTTGTCCCGCAGGCTTCCAAGACGCACCTGTTAGACTGACTGCTGTTAGTACAACCAGGACAAATCAAAAAGTTTATTTATTTATTTATTATATGGCATAATCTGGCCATGGCTCAAACCTGTAGGTGACTTTGTGCAGGTGAAAAAATGAACTTGGCTGCAGAATAGACTCTGACCTCTAATGCTGAGCCAGTTGATGTCCTAGATGCTGGTGGAGAGCAGGTGTGTTGTGGTGTATATTAATTAGTAATTTAGCTAAATCAATATTAGGATATTGATAAGATTATGTTTTCAGTATATGTCATGGTATGGCAAATGTATGCAAAATCACATATGAAATAACCAGACTAATGTCCAGTGCAACAAGCTGTTTCACTGTTACATTACATTAAATATATTTTTATTGTAAGATATAATTAAAATGCACACAAATCACTTACCACGTGGTTAAATGATTTGAGAATAAACAGAGTGGGAATTGGGCTGACTGGATAAAATGTTCTGGAGTAGTAACCCAGAAAGAGAGCGAAATGCATTGACTGGACAAGTACAGGAAGAATGTGGTGTAGACTAATTGGATAAAAGGCTAAAGGGAAATAAAGAGTGTGTGTGTGTGAGGAGTACTGAGGCGAGGTGGCCTTCTTGGTTGAAGTACACTACACAGCTTCATTCAAAAGAACCATTTTAACCACCACTAAGAAAATCTCTTTATACCAGTCTCTGTATTCTCATTCCTTCTCTTGACTTTCTCTCACAGTGCTGGTTAAATTGTGTGTTTGGACTTTGCAAGCTATGAGCGCCTGCTGTTCACGACTGCTGCCATTATTTGTGTGTGTGTGTGTGTGTGTGTGTGTGTGTGTGTGTGTGTGTGTGTGTGTGTGAGATAGCAGGTGGAGGGGCGTTCAACACTGTTAGTAGATTAGGATGCACATACAGCAGCACCTCGGACTTGAAATTGGATGTGATGATTTTGATTCACAAATTAAGACTGATCAAACATGTAAAGTGCCCTTTTGGAAGAGAGGGTGGTGTTGTAATGAACTGGCGAAGATCATTTTATGAGCCTGACTAGCATGTTTTGACCTTCCTGCGGAGGGACGAGAGAGGGGACACAATCATCCACACTTATCAAAACCCTATGATTACACTCAGAAGACGCACGGTGTAATCGGGTTCTGTCAAAAACACCTGACAACATACATTACAGTCAACAACAGAATAAAATCCAGCCGGTGGCAGCTCTGTCAGGGCAAGCTACTCGGTAATTAGGGAGGTCAGATGGAAATTACAAGAGAAAGCCATGCCAAGTTCTACTTTTGTTATCCAAGTACAAAAAGCATACAGCAAAGTGGTGCCTGAAGAGAGTAAAAAACACTGCTCAGTCTGATGAATTTCGATTTCTCTTGCAAGATGCTGATGGCAGAGCAGGAATTAACAGCATGAACCCATCCATCCTCCCTTGTGTCGGTGGTTTATTTTCATAAATCACTTTTGGGAGTTTTATTCTACCCGTGGGGAACAAAAGGAACTGTCATTCTGTCAGAATAAAAAATAAAAGACAAAAATGTCACTAATCCTATGTCTTTATTGAATACAAAAAGTAAACTTTTTTTTTTTTAACCCAAAATGCCATCATTAATCATGCCCACCTGTCAAACTGCCTCCTATGAGCTTCTATCAGAAATTGTTACAGTATGTAATTATGGAGTATGTAAAACTAATATGACTGAAGGTTGATATTCTGAGTCAGATGAACAGGAACATTTATGTACTTAATGCAGGCCTGCCATCATTTATGCTGTCAGTTAATCTGGCAATTATTGTCATCAGTCAATTAATCACTTTAGTGAATGTAAAATGCCACAAGCCCATCACAAATTACCAGGGGCCAAAGTTTTGTAAGATTTTCTACTTTGTCTGAGCATCAGCTAGTCTGTCTCACCGGATGTGGACTCTGGGTATAAGCCCTCACTATGAAAAACCTCCGACCTAGCAACCTACACGATCACCATAATATGTCAACATATGTTTAGCTGTTTTTTTCAGGGAATTTTAATGACAGTGATCGCCTCCCCGCGTTCTCCCTGACACTGTTTTGCAGCAGCACTATTGCCGCATCCTGGGCTTTGCACCACCCAAGACGACTGTGATTGGTATGAAGAGATACAAACAAGACAGAACCCCAGTTACAGAAGAAAATTGCTTATTTAAATACACTGCACATCAGCTATATAATATTTTTTTTGTATCACCTTATAGATATTCTAAATAAAGCTATTACAAAGCTAATATTTACATTTTACTTAAAATCTGTGTTTATGCGGGACCATTTTTCAAACTAGAACACTTGGCCTAACGCTTAGTTTGGGCGTCCAGTAATGTGAAGCTGCTTTTGATTGTTTAAAGTCTGTAATGATACAAAAATGTGTGTAATGCAAGTACAGAGGACATTAACTTGCCCACATCGAGCCCAGTGATGTGCATGGTGCTTTCACTGGCGCCTTGGTGTATGAGTACAAATGACTGCAAGAGGCCATTTAGCTTTTATGTCTAAGAGCTTCTCTGTCGGTCTCGTCATACCTCTGCAGTTGCTGTGCTTTTTTGCTTCCACGATGATGCTCTGTGCTAAAACTGTCCTCTGAGTGCTAACTAATAGTGTAGTTCTCAGACACTAATACAAAGCCAAGCTGTGGCCAAAGAGCTGTAACATGTTGAAAATAGATGATCATAGAAAGAGGGATTTCAGCAGCATTAACACCAAGGTGAAGTAAGCATTTTTAGGTTGTATTCTCTTTGTATTTTATGTACATGACAGATAGGACTTACCACATCTCTGCACACAAGCGTAAACTGCTACTTCACTTTGTCAGTGTGTAAATTATTTTATCATATGTGGCAAACCCCACACATTGGGCAGTGCAGGCCAGCTCATACAAAAATAACGAATATTCTTAAATGATGTTTTGACCTGATGTCTGCAGGATACTGTTGATATGTGAGGAGGAGTGACTGTTGGCTCAGTGGGGCAAATAACCTCCAATCTGAGCCCAGTGGCTTCAGGGCCTGAGCCAAGCAGAGACGGGTGGGTGTGGAAAGGGGAGGGGAGGTGGGGTCACACTGGCTGACAGCAGAATCAGTCCTGTCTCAGGGCAAGCCACCTGCTTCCCTCAGCCCACTGGTTCCTTCCGTGCTGTGATCAAATCAACCAGCTCCTCTATTTAAGACATGTAAGCGGGGTGAAAATAAGAAATGGATATACAGAAGCAACAGACAGGGTTTGACCAAGCAGCGGTTGTCATGTTTAAATGCTAAAGCAGTGCTGTCTTAAGATGCAGTTTTTCTAATGGCAATATCACTGACTGTATGGAATTGACAGGGAAAACCACCAACTTCCCACATGAAAGTCAAAGCTAGTACCTTTTCCTCACAACAAATAAAGTCTTAATAGGTAATTTCACCTCCTCTAATGGGTGTCTTGGTGGTGATTTAGGAAAATATTGTTCTGTTGAGGAGGTATGAAGATACTGTATAAAGAGAAGTCTATTTTGAGATAAGTTTTATTTGATTGAGTCACCTAATGGTGATGACTGCTTATTACTTGTGCCACCTCAGTTCCACCCACACTTCTCCCATTTTTGTCTCAAATTTAAATTTTCTGACTCTAATAACTGATAAAGATGCTTGTGATTGGTATGCTGAGCTCTGGCCAAGTATAAACATCTATTCAGAAACTCATGTATAATGATATATATATGCCAAGGCCAGACTCCATTGGGAAAAAAGCATTTAATCACCACACAGGAGTGAATCTGGTGTTATTTATTTCATAGCATGATTGATAATGTTTATTTTGGTATATTGTGTACTTAATATAAGGACATACTGGTACCAGTGCTTCTATCCCAACCTATACTACCTGACAGGTGCTTAGTAGAGTAGACCAGAATCTATGATTGTTCTTTAATGAGGCATGTGCATGTTTAGGTACAGTACAAGAAACATCCGTAGTCGCTTACTGTACGTGCAAGTTGGATATATTTACACAGCATCAGCAAGTAAGGCAAGCATTTAGCATTGCACTGGCAGCTAAGCTAATTGCAGAAAATCTTCATAATTTCTTTGTACAATCAGGGAGTTCAAATTGGGTAGTGATAATTTATCTGTGTGTCACATCGTTCGATCTACACAGGGTGGAAGTAATAAACATGTAAATCAGAAGCATGTGGCCCAAGCCCATATGTAAATTCACAGCTATTTGCAATGCATTTTCAAACATTTGCACACTGATGCACTGTGGGGTGATGAATACCACGCCAAATTTTAGTGTTTGTAATGTATTGCCACATAAAGAGTTTGGCAGTCAGTGCATAGTGCACCCCTTGAACCATGTGCCTGTGACTGCAGAGGTTGATTGTAGGTTTGAATTCCTGCTCCTGCTGTGCTGCTTTACAGCATCATCTGTCTCTACTCAACTGTAAATGAACAAAACGTCTGATAAAGCCAAGCAAAACAAGACAAAAAAAAGAAAAGAGATTAATTAAGACACAGTGATGGAGATCCTCATATCACCATTTTACCATTAAGGGGTCTGCTTCTATGCTCGATGTGTGTATTCTCCATGCGGGGAGCATTTTAACAGCCAGTGTGTAGTCCAGCAATGCCAGCAATGAAAAAGAGCAAAGACAGGAGAAAGCAGGAGGATACAAATGAGGAAGAGGAGAGAGGACTTAAAGGGGAGGAGGAAGGAAGGCAGAGAGAAAGAGGGGGAGGGCCTGGGTGTAGTGGAAAAAGAGATAAAGAGAACAGAAGAGCAAGGAAATCAAAACAAACTTGTTAAACCAAGGATTTCTCTCGGTGCCAGCGCAGAGCAAGGGTGTTAAACTAACATACAAGGTGTGGAAACTCAGAGAATGTGTTTGAGAGATGGAAAAAGAGAGAGAGATGAAGGTTGAGAGAAAGAGATGTATGCACTCGAGTGTATTTATGCTTGTCTGCTCACAATATGTGAGTGTGCATGTTTTCTAAGAAGCTCTCCTGGCAGGCATTTGATGGGCCAGTGATCCGTGCTGCACATGGTTTGAGCCACCTGTCTGTCTCTCGCACACACTCACCCACACACAAACACACACCCTCCCACCCATGCACACTCTTATCTCTCTGTCCCTGTGTAATTGCAGCTGTTATAGATGTCTCATATTTGTTTGAAAGCAAGAGGGAACAGCAAAATTTGAACTGTCTGATTGATACCGTTCATGCATTTAATACACAACATTAGCTGTTTTCCATCAAAGTGTGTTTGAGTCCTGAATAGAGAATAGAAAATGAAAAAATCTCCACAGATTCCTAATATTTTTTGTCGTGTATGTTGATGTAAAGCATTAGGTGTACTCTGTTGATAGACTACATCAGGTTACACTGCTCATAAAGCTGGTATGAAATCAGTGCTAGTATTGCAGCTCTATAAATGAGAGTGATAATGGTGCGGTCATTGTAATGCTAATAATTTCAAACCACATGGTAGTGTTGAGTGTAGGAGGAGCTTTCTGCTCACTGCCAGACCTGGACTTCATCCTCTGTTCTCTCTCTCTCTCTAGCATATATCACTCTATCAGTAGGTCAAGGACACAGTTACTGCCAGTAAGGAGGCCATGCAGAGAGTGTTCGTCCCCCACTTCCACCCTATCCCTCTATCTCTGTCTCACACGGACACACACACACATTCACACAAAGTTGAAAAGATAGACCACTGTTTCTCTTTCCCCCAGTGGCTCTGTTTGTGTTTGTAAGCCATCTCATTTATGTCTGCAGAACAAAAGGAGAGAGAGAGAGAGAGAGTGTGTGTGTGTGTGTGTGTGTGTGCGTGTGCGTGTGTGAGTGTGAGCGAGATGAACGAACAGGTGTCAGAGTAAACACATTTTTCTCTACTCTCATTTTTCTTTCTCTGTTGAGGTGAAAAAAATCATTCTAGTTAGGCTTTCTTGCCTTACATTTACCTTGCTCACTTTCCACTGTATCAAATATTATCTTCTTCAGAGTGACTTACAGAGCGCAACAGGGAGAGTTAGAGATACCTCAACTGATAAATGGTACAAGCTGTCAGTATTAAAGTGCGAAAGGGTCAAAACAGCACCCAGACCAAATGAAAGGCAATTTCCAGCCTGTTTGCTCTTTATCTGCAGGAAATTGACACAAGCTGTGAATGAAAGGACAGTTGCAAACGGGGATGAGAATTGTCATTCCACTGAAATTACAGTAATAAAACTTGTGACACTTGACTAATCCACAGTGGGAAATTCTTTGATTCTGCCTCCTTGGATGTTTGAAATGGTAAGAAAAGAAGTTCTGATAAGGATTTAGTATGTTGTTTAAAGACACTGAAGCAAGGTGGATGCCTCTCCCCCTACATTTTGTACCACTGGCTGTACTAAAACACTATTGTTGTGGTTTACGACTACAGCAAATGAAACTTTTTGTTTGATGCACAAGGCACCTTTCCAGTTCTCTGGTCTTTTAGTATTAGGTGTTTGTCAATACTGATTTAGATGCATTACTTAAATTTACTACTAAAATTACTAATTTTAGCCCAACAACAGACTAGTTTAGCTCCAGCCTGTTGTCAGGTTGCTCACTGAATTTGCATTAATTAGTGCCACCTCGTGTGACCTGCTGCCAGTGCCATTTGTCACTTTAACCGGTGAAAGTGAATTTCAGTGCGGGTTAACAATGAGAAGCTGCTACCTGAATGTTTTGTACACTGCTCCTTGCTAATAAGACAGAGAGAGGAGAGATAACAGATTTGTTGATGTCTGAGCTTAGCAAATCTATTTTGCCAACCTCTGTGTATGAATGTTAAAATTGGGCTTACTGAAGCAAGTGACTCAAATTTTCATTCTCACATTCAGCAAGATATAAATATAAATGGAAGTAATGCTGCAACACTTGCGGGTTGAGGTGGACAAAAAAGGGATCTGCATTTGATAGCACAACATGGTTGTGGGGAGTTTGGCAGGAGCAGATTCTCTTGGTGGCATATAAGCGAATGTGGTCAGATGTTGTTCGGAGATGTCTGCAACTGCTTAGCTATTTGTTTTATAATTGTATGGATTCTTTTTTTTTTTTTCTTTCCCCTGTTGGACCGTCCTCCCAGCAGAAAGCTGGATCAACCAGTTAGCTGGTTTAATATGCCAGGAAGCAAAACTCCTCACTGACATTTAGAAAGTTTGTGTGTCGGTTCCTCTGCAAACTTCTACAGTCTATGGTTACCTGTAACACCCTTCTCTTCATAGAGCTGCAAAGACATTTCTGTGCATCTTTGCAGAACATTAATTCCAGTCTAAATCTGCACAGACATTATACTCAGTGGTACAAATATGCCAAGTGTATCTCAGAGATACAGTAGCTTTAATCATTTTAAATAAAATTTGTGTGCTGTCAGCTTGTGGACAGCAGCAGTAGCTCAAAATTAAATAACGTATTGTAGGTGAAGGCTGAGGTGGTGGGTGGTGTGTGGTGTGTTTTGGCTTCGATTGCAGTCATCGGTCAGTGAATAAAAGTAGGCAGTTGCATCAGTATTGAGCGAGCAAAGACACAGCTCTCTGTTTCCTTATGTGAACAGTGTGAGGCTGATGATCACTTTCTTTGGATGGTGCCAGTGAATTCATGTTCCTTCATGTGAGCTCTGTATAGTTATACCAGGTGTCAGACGAAGCAGCTATCGCATTCCTTATCAAGATCATCCTCTCAAGGCAGTTTTGCTTCAGTGTCCCACCAAGGTGTGCATATGAACAGTATGTGTTGCACCCACACATACACGCACTGAAGGGTGGCCCTGGGGATAAGGCTGGTGCTGGGGTACTGACTGTACTTGCTGGAAATGTCAGCTTCTTAAAGCGTTCAAACACGCAGAGAGAACAGTAAAGCACAGCAAGGATCAAGATTACACGCTCAGTTATACTATAGAACAGCTTGACATAGAGGAACATACTGTAGAAGAGCCTTGAATAGGACACGACAGCAGATTGGCCTGCTGCTTCTGACCATATATGGTCCAGGTTTTTTGTCTAATCGCTGCTGGTCTTGAAGACTTGCAATAGGGCAAGACAGTAGTGCTTAGAAGTGTATCTTTATTTTGATTCAGAATATTAAATCAAGGTCCTATGATCTACAGTTAGTGGGTTTAGTTTTAATAGTGTGTGAGTGTGTGTTTTTGCTCTATCTTTGATTTTAAAGCTTGAGGCTGTAGGTTTGCTTTACTGCCTCTGTACTGAGCCCAGTGGCTGTTTTGAAACACTTGTGAACACAGCTCAGCTATTACAGCAGTGTTAATTAGAAAGCTGGTGAAATAGTGTAGTGGGAATCTCAATGAAACAAAGTGGAACATCGTAGAACAGCGTGATGGGATGTAGTGGAAGTGAAACATCATTAAAACATTGAATGTAAAAGGAAATAGGGTGAAGCAAACTGGAATATGATTAAAAAAAAGAGCAGCATGGTGTGCTCAACTGGTAAATTGTGTGGCTGAGATGAGAGGCAGGACTGTTTGGACTCCTAAAAATAGTCTTTAAATGTCTTGTAATGTGCCAGTGCTGTGAGACACAAACTTTCAGCTCAATTCAGCTCAAGCACAGAACAGCACAGGGCCACACAATAAAACAGCACTAGAGGGAATGACACAGTGAGAGAGGAATGATTTAACCTTGTCTGAATGTCACCAAGTACTTGACAATGTCACTGTCTGCATACTGTCCAGTACCAACTACAGTAACTATCATTTAGCTAAACACTACAAAGTCAAAACCTAGAATATGGCTGGACCACCCTTTAACTGTTTGCTTCTCTCTTACTCTCTGTGTACTTTACAACAACAATGGAGCAAGTATGAAATTGTGACAGAAACATGGCCTATGAAGACTACCTGTTAACCTGCAGTCACTTCCAAGCCATTTCCAAGCTGCTGCTCTGCTAAAATCCTGATTTTGTAACTGTGTAAATGTCGTCTGACAGAATCACCAGACACATAAGTTAAAGACAATGGCTCTGCTGTAATTTTGGCTATATTCATTTGTAAAATGATCAGTCAGAAAGTTAGAGGCTTCTTCACGTCTGTGTCAGCTGCCATGCAGTCAATTGAATGAGACACATTTTGAAAGAACGGCCAGTGGGGAAACTTTGAATACTTGGTCAGCCAACCAATGGTGTAACCTAATTACGTAGTCGAGTGACATTCAGCTGACCAATGGTGTATTTGATCGATTTGATTGAGTTGGACCAGTCCTAGCCTGGTCAGATGCGAACACGAACTGATGAAGCCTCTTGGATGAGAGGTGAAACGTCTTCCTAGACAACATTAAGTCCAGTTGCTTTTCGACTTAAATTTCCTTGAGATAACTATGACCTGGATGAATGAGAATATTCACAGGCTTGTATTTGATCAGTCACCACAGTCACTCACTCAGTCGCTTTGTGACTTTGTATTTCTAGAGCTGGCTTCGCTGTTGGAGTCCAGCCAAAAGGGCAGAAGCAGGAGCTGTTTTTTACAGAATATTTTCTTTGGACTTTTGTTTTCTATTTTTGCATACCACCCTACTTAATTTCTGATGAAAATCTGTTATGTTATTTGCCATCTTTATTTAGGGAATAAAGTTTTCTTTTAGTGTATTACTTAAATGTCAGAATTCTACTTTTTTATGCCAGAGCACAGCTTGTCCCCTTAGAAACATGTTGTGTGGCCAGAGAAAGAAAAAAGAGCAGGAGGGAAAAAAAAGAGATTTTTGATACAGTAGAAACCATACATTAAGTAAAAGGAAACATAGAAATACTGAAACAGAGGGATAAGTAGATACTAAAGAAGAAGCAGAGCTTTGGTTGGAGATAACCGCTTAAATCACTTTGCTTTAACCCTCGTATGTGTACAGGCATGCTTTGATCCAAATTGTTTAATCCTTCTGTATTTACCTTGCTGTTTTAATTGTGTACAGCCCTGTATTATAATGATATGAGAGTGTGTTGGCATTATAATGTCTGGAAAAACCCTTCAAACTTGTTTACTTGAGGGGGAAAAAGTAATTTTGACTATAATTGAGTTGTCATTGCGGTATGAATACTTCCACTGGTTCAGTCAACTTGTTTCAAGTATTTCCTTAAATCAAGTTTCATATTTCTTGATTCTAGTGCAGAAACATCACATATTATGTCTAGGAAATTGACTTTCTGTTTGAAAATTGGCTGGAATGTTCTTACTAGCCAAGCTGATGTATCGGTCAATTTTTGGTTGTTGTAGAAATATTGGTAATTGGTGTGTAAGTTTGAAATCATTACATAGTCAGATTTATTTTAACACTGTAAAATCTCTCTCTCATTGTAGTTCATTAATCGATAAGTCAACTGAGAGAAAATTAACCTTAAACTGCCATTTTTCAAGCAACACCCGAAACAGCTGCTGGTTTCAGCTTGTGAGGTTCTGATGTTGGTGAATAAAACGGGCAATTTGAACATAAAACATCACCTCAGGCTGTGGGATGTTATAATGGGCATTTTAATCGATAATGAAAATGATCTGTAGTTGCAGCTTTAACACTAACTATATCAATATCAATATTAATATCAGCATCTTCCTCATAAATCCAGTATCAGTTCTGTCAGGCTGTATTTACTGCACTGGTAGATTTTTCTCTTGTTACTTCAGGAGGGTAAAAAGTGTCAGCTACAGACAAATGATGGCTTTTTTTTTCTTTTTCTTTTTTTTTTTTTTTTACATTGTTTTGGTTTTGGGTGGTTCCTCTTCATCCCTTCAGACTAATCCTACTATTTCTCTGAATCTTCCTCTGTCTGCAGCAGGGCAGATGGATCATGAAATAGATAAATATGGAGCGCAGATCTGAAACCAATGTGTCTTTTACTTCTCTCTCTCTCTCTCCCTCTCAGCCATTACAGCTCGCTCTGCTCTGATTTTAAGGGTGAGCGAGTTGACCCTCTGTGTGGGCTGCCTCGCATGGCCTTCACTGACAGGGAACATGCCTGCTCACTGTGTGGGCTGGATGGTGGTTAGAGGGACAGAAAAAGAAAAATGTACATGTTAGAACACCTCAAATGCTGAGGCAGATTTGTTTTGTTCTTCATAGAAATGATGTGATAAACAGGAATGGAAATGTTTGATGTGAATTATCTGTCCCCCTGACCCCCTGCAAATATCAACCTTGTTTTCACTCCCCTGTAAAAGGTGCTCATTGTATGACCATGAGTTGCAGCATTACAATAATGCAAAGTTCATTCCTTTGTTTTCATCTTTGAATGGAATACACAAAACATGGCCAACATTAGTTAGCAGTGAATAAAAGCACTGAGGTTTTGGCCACATTAGCCGACAACACAGAACAGATACGTCCTCCCAAATGCTAAAAGAATTTTTTTCTTTTTTTTTTCTACATTCAAACCTATTTATTTGCTCAACCCAGCAAGTTTCAAAACTCTCTTAGCTGGACAAACTTATCATAAATTGCTCGTTTCATCCTGATGAATCCCACCTGGCTATGAGGAGGTGATCACGCATCTAAAATTGCCATATAAGGCTACCAGCTCCACTCCGTGTGTGGAAAAGTTTCATTCACAATAACGTTACCAGATATTAAAAAGACTTAATTTCACACCGCAGAGCTTCACGTCCTGCTGTCAAGAATCAGCAGACAAAAAGACATTTAGCAGAGTAAGTAGTGATATTAGAGAACCTGAAATGATTGGAAAATATTAGCTGTCGACAACGTCTCATCAGAACAGCTTTGCACTGTGACAGATATAAAGAGGGAATGATTTAAGATGAGGTTAAACACTAAATGTCTTTCTAACGCAAAGTGGTCTATGAGTAAAATGACAGGTGGACAGGGGGAGTAACAGTCTCTGAGATATTCTCTTAGATATTAGACAAGATAATATTATATGTAGCCTGCAGTAGGAGATGTTTCGTTGTCAGGTGCAGCAGACGATGATACTGAAGAGCGAACTGACAGAGAATCTCACCATAATGTACTTTGACCAGGGTGAATTGGAGGATGAAATATTGTCTCAAACTTCACAACAACGTCCGGACACAATTCTCCAGACATTGTCCGACATGTAGCACACAACAGAAGATTGTCCATGTCAGATGTGTTCTCATCTCCTGGAAATACTCCGGTTTAGGTGAGTGGTGGCTCCTGGGTAGAGCGTACAGAAGGCAGGATAGAAATGTCATTGACACGCCCACTTGCTTGCTGTGAATTCTCTGGACCTAACTGGCTCTATTCACACGTCGGCTCAATCAGACATTACATGGACTTTATACCAGGGAAGTGGCATGGGTAACGTCCGTTCAGTGTCCAGTCCAGCTGATTCAGGCATTTGCGTTCTCATGTACAGCTCCTCTGGGTAATGTCTGGACCAGTTCAGGGTTGCAGTGCATGTCTGAAAGGCAGCTTTTGAAAGTCATGTCTGATGTGCATCATGCACTGTAGACTGGCCATTACACCATGTCTCTGGTGGCACTTAACAATAATTGATTCATGCTGAAGTGATCTTTCCACTGTCACAGAGTTTGGACTGAGGCCTGCAGGTTGTTTTAACGCTGTCAGTGTTGATTTTTTAATTTTTTTTGTTGCTTACTCTTCAGTCCTTCCACCCACACTGTGTTCCTGTTCGATCTGGAACTGTTGTGTTCTTGGACTGGTTTGACAGTGACTGGATCTACAAGGTTGCTCATATCACAGAGGCATATCCAGAAAAGACATTTGATACCAGGCTCTGAACAGTTTGTTCTGTCATTGACTGGTGTGCAGTAGAGACGCTGTATGGCTACGTAATGGTGAAACCCATCAGGAAGGCACAGAGGCTAACAGAGACTTAGTGTTGAACAGTTCATAATACACTCAGACAAGACAAGGGTGTGAGGATCTCTTGCTGTGCTATTGCATCTCTCTCTTTGCTCCCTTTCCTGTCTCACTTCATCATACACTATCACTGAAGAGACAAAAACATTTCTTCAGGAGAGAGAACTCCTCTCTCCCTGGAAAAAAAAAAAGTTAAATCAGATTTATTACTTTGATATGCAGCTGTGTGTGTGTGTGTGTGTGTGTCCATGTGGATTTGAGTACTTTGTGGTGGGCTGCTGTGATTATAAGCTTGACAGGAGACAGAAAGGTTTTCATCTTAAAAATACACTTTTAAAAAAACGTAATTACCCGTTAGAGACAAATTACTGCGATTGGGGAAGTCTCCCATCAAAAGAGTTGATCATGATGGAAAAGGGTTTGCTCAAGTGTCAAAAATAAGGTTTCATCAGTGTAATGAGCAAAATTCCATTTTATCTAAATTCAACCTGACAACTTGATTATTTGAATACTCAGTGTGTTATTGAAAGTGGTTGGATAGTCAGTAATTGTCTTGCTGTTCTGTCTTGAGTGAGCCAAAGACAGATTCTTAAATTCTCTAATTGTTGAATTTTTTGAGTTTTGGTCACAAGTATTACAAGTACGTAATTCTCACATCACTTGAGATTTTTTCCTAGACAATTTTGAGACAGTAATTAGTTGGTTTGTTTTAACAAATATTAGATTAGTTAGTTAATTAGTGTTGGTTGTAGCCCTCTAGTTGATAGTTTAAACTTGTGTATTTTACATCTAAACAAGTGTTTGAACACTCGGTTATTCTCTTTTGACTAAAGTCTTGTATGTCTCTCTCATTCTGTCTTTGTAGGAAGTCCATGAAATTCTGAAAGAATATGAACTGAAGTACTGCTTTGTGGATCGCAACAAAGGCACAGGTAAGACTCACACTTAACAACACATACTCACACATACTTGTACATCTATACTTGTGAGGATGCTCATTGACCTGATACATTCCCTAGCACCTAAACTCTACCACCGCAATGACTTGACTACAATAGTCACCCCCAGCTCTAACCTAAACCTAATTCTAAACAGCACTTTTGAAGAAGCAAGGATCTTACACAATGCCTTGTGTCCTTGGTCCTCACAAAGATGGATGTATAAGAGAACACACACATACACACCAGTGCAGATTTGCTAAAATGAACCTGTAAACTAAACCTTAAACATACAGTTGTCAGTACATGTCAAATCTGTCATTACAAATGTGTATTTATATCAATAGTGACCTACAGTGTGGGTGGCATGAAGCATGACTGAAACACTGTAATAGTTACAAGTACTGTAGAAATAGTGTAGAGGTCAGGGTGGGTGGACAGTAGTTACTGTGGATTGGTTTTCAGCACAGTGATTGTGGTTATGACTGGCTATATGTAGGTTTAGGACTACGTGAGGATTTTGTACTGTCAGTTACCGGTCAAAAAAATAAAACGATAAGAGGATAATGTATGCTGTACAGATTCTAAAGCCCAAATAGTTTCAAATAGTAAAATCTGTTTTTACAGTCTCTGCCCAAGTCATTGGTGCATGACTTTTAAAGGTGCCATATGTAAATTCTTGCTATTTCTACATAGCCAATGTTAGCATTAACAGCTGTTTACTTACCAAGAGCGTCAACCATCATTGCATTTACAAGACAAAAGGTTAGAATACGCCTTCTGGACAGCGCCACTTCTTCATCTCATGTTGGACTGAGGGCAGACTGGATGCTACAGTTACTCACCATTACAAAGTGGTATTATGAGCCAGGACGGGCTGGGGGCTAGCTGGTTAGCATGCTTTCTTCAGTGGAAGAAAAGAAGTGATAAAAATAGCAGCAAAACAAGTGTTAACATTGCTGTTGCTTTCCACTGCTCTTGGTGAGTAAAGGAATGAAGTTTGATGCCGAACTCACAATGTTTCTTCTAGACTGGCAAGTAAACAGCTGTTAATGCTAATGATAGCCACATAGCGATAGCAGAAACTTACATATAGCACCTTTTAAAGCACTCTAAAAGTAACACAAGTATGTTTTTTGCAAACTCTTGTTTTGGACACATTTTAATTATGATTTTAATCCTGCCCCAACAATTCTTTATAACATAACTGTGCTCATTTACAAGAGTTTTCTCTATCTTCCTCACCCTCTTAGTACATTTGGTCCTCATAAGTCTGGAAATACAAGAACACATACACACACACACACACACACACACACACACACACACACACACACACA
>BRZM01003569.1:5009820-5069443 GCA_033238685.1 Lates japonicus
AGCACAGCACACAGTGTGATCTATAAACAGCCTGGAAATACCTCAGCAGTATTCTCGTATGCTTTTTGCTCAAAAACTTCTAATGATTCAAGTGATCCCACTTTCATGAAGCAGAGAATAGATACCAGAAGGCCACTGACACATGAAAAGTAACAGACATACTGAAGTGAAGGAATGCTCGCACATTTTCACTTGTTAATCAAAGCATAACTTTTAACACCTGTTAATTTAACAGGTTATGACAAAGGGACATTTTCCACAATATAATTTAACAACCTATTTTTTTACTCTCAGCCCTGAATACATTTTTGTCTTATTTTGGTAAGATTTAAACACGTTGAAAACTGTCCTCATCGAGCGCAAATTGTCAAACTGAGTATGCAGAAATCTGAATATGAAAAATCTGAGACACACACACAGTGAACCCCTTACAACGTCCTTTCTGGTAAACAACGAAAAATATATACCACGGTAGTCCAAAACAGCGTAGCTAGAAAGTCTAGGTTCTTTCGCGGAGTGCTACTCTTCAAAAATTTCAACTGTTGCATGGTGACAGAGACAGAAAGAAACAGAAGAGCTTTGTTATTTCTAAGCTGTGATACTACAGAGACAGAAGGTGAAAGAGAGAGGAAGAGAGGAAGTGAGGGTGAGTCAGACTGTAAACACTGAATAGTAGGTTATCCAGCTGCCATGAAAACTGATCCAGTGGCTGGCAGAGTTCATGCTCTCTGTCAGTCTCTCCCCTTTCACTCAACACTTCCACCCTCCCTCTTTCTTTGTCTCTCCAGCTTTTCCTCTGTAATGAAGTACCACTCATTTGATTTCAAGGACTTATTTCAGCAGTTTGACAACATAATGTGGCAACGTCTGAGTGTCTCAATATTAGCTCTTTGAAATAAGATGGAGAATGTTTAGAGAGGAATTTACATACGTCTTCAAAGAGCTCTGTCAAAGGCCTCAGGTGAAAGCGACATTGGTAGGGAGGTTTTTCTTTTAGGTTATTTTTCCTGGTAATATTGTCATAAATTTTATTGAGGACCCTGTTAAGATCGAACATGAGAGCAGAGGTGTGGCTGCTGGAAGCTTTGTCTGCTTCAAGGCGAGAGCAGGTGTTTTCACAGCTTGTTAGCTTTATGTTTGAGCTTGAAGCTGATCAGTGTTTCAGGAATGTGTGGAAAGTTTCTGTATAGAGGAAGAGTGGCTGGATAAGGCAGAGAGAAGCAGCAACACAGAACAGTTTCAGACCACATTCTCTCCAACCTGAATTGCCAGAAAAATTTGAAAACACTTCTTAGATGGTTCTAAAAAAGTGATATGCTCGCTTGAGCTTGACCCAAGCCCGAAGCTTTACATAAGAACCTTACTTCCTACACAACACATTGTTGGACTGGTCATCTGGTTCAACTCTGGTTGCTGCTTTGGAGAGCATTTTCAAATTGACATGACAAACAGATTTTCAGCATATTGTACTGTATTTGACTTAAGCTCCTACTTGCAGAAAATATTTCATGACCTTGGACACTAACCATGGTTAATCTTAAAACCATTAAACCTTATTTGGTATTTGTTTGTGGGCTCTGCTGGAGCTGGGCTGCTGCCTCTCTTAGCGATTTCTGTTTAGTTGATTTGGACAGTTAAGCTTAGTGACACTGCTCATTAACTCTTTCACCCTACTGAAATAAGTACAAATGTGATTGTTTAAGGTGGGAAGCAGCTTCAGCCCACACTGTGGACACTGTTCCCTGAGCTGGTATAAGTGCAGTTGGAGATCCCCGACCGCTTCAGTTAGAGGTGTTGAAGATTGATTTCAAGCCTCTGTAGCTTTTCACGTCTGTGTGTGTGCATGCATGCGTGCTGAATGATTGAATATTTTGCCTTGATCCGGTAACCCCCCTGGCTTGTCGCCTCTTTACTTACCCTAAACACACTATTCCTTCCAACCTCAGCTCCTGTGGTTTTACATTTAGTGTGCGTTCGTGCTGATGTGTACATGCTTGTGTGCAATTTGAAGTGTGTTGTAACAAACGTATAGCTGTGTTTTTATGTGTTTTATAGGGACAGTAGCATTGGGTGTGTGTGTGTGTGTGTGTGTTAGAGAGAGAGACATGACAGTCAGCTTGAACTCGCCAGCCACTGGATCAGTTTTCATGGCAGCTGGATAACCTCACCCCAACCAAGTGTTTACAGTCTGACTCACCCTCGCCTTCCTCTCTTCCTCTTTCTCTCTTTCACCTTCTCTGTCTCTCCAGTATCACAGCTTAGAAAATAACAAGCTCTTCTGTTTCTTTCTGTCTCTGTCACCATGCAACAGTTGAAATTTTTGAAGAGTAGCACTCCGCGAAAGAACCTAGACTTTCAACTACGCTGTTTGGACCACACAGTAGTATATATTTTTCGTTGTTTACCAGAAAGAGACGATGCCAACATCGTAGAGATCCACTGTGTGTGTGTGTCTCAGATTTTTCACTATTCAGACTCACTGCATATAGTTTTGACAATTTGCGCTCGTGTGAGGACAGTTTTCAGCAGTAATTTAAATCTTGCAAATAAGACAAAATGTATTCAGGGCTGAGAGTAAAATGAAGTTGTTAAATTATATTGTGGAAAATGTCCTTTGTCCTGCTCTGTTAAATTAACAGGTGTTAAATTAACAGCACAGTTAACAAGTGAAAATGTGCGAGCATTCCTTCACTTCAGTATGTCTGTTACTTTCATGTGTCAGTGGCCTTCTGGTATCTATTCCTCTCTGCTTCATGAAAGTGGGATCCTTGAGATCATTGAAGTTTTTTGAGCAAAAGCTTTCTTGCAAGGAGCTCACTGCTGAGGTATTTCAGAGCTGCATTTATGAATCACACTGTGTGCTGTGCTATGGCATCGTTTGCCTTGGATTTTGAATTTGTGTTTCAGTTTCTACTGTTGGTACTTCATGTTTTTTTTTTTTTTTTTTTTTTTACTGTTACTGTTGTTGATGCTAAACCTTGCTAACCACACAGCCCTTTTACCTGTTTATTTCAGCAAAGCCACCGCTGCTTATCAGAAATGTAAGCTTTCCTGAACAAGATACAGTCTGAATTTCTTTTGTGGACTATCAGCTGTTGATAAAGAGTAGCTAAACAATACAGTACTGCTTCATTAGCTGTCAGAGACACACACACATTTCTCTTTATAGAAGGATCACTGAGCCATTATGGGACTGAAAAACTCATACCCTGAATTCAAGGTTAGCTTTATTTAAGAATTACTGGCTCTATCCTTAGCCAAAGAATGTGTTTTAACATAGAAGATTTTCTCTTCATATGAACCAGTATCTATCTAAAATCGTGATTTCCTTGACAACCCGATCGACTTCAGACTTGACGAGTGTGATGTCAAGGACCCAAACTGATGTCAACTGTGAAGTGGTTCTCGAGAAATCTTCAAACATTGCTTTTCTATGTGTCTTGAAAATAAGACAGATGCCAGGGTTTAAAAAAAGGCAGAACTCAACTGCAACAGCACTTTCTGTGCCATCAACCAGCTGCTTTTGAAGCAGAGTGGAGCGACCAACTCCAGTAACTCCAAAAAAACAAGATGACTGACCACACACTGCACCCCAGAAAGGATTCCTTGGTATTATCAACCCCTATCAACAGGCACATTCTGAGTGGGCACTGCACTAGTCTTAAGAGCTAGACTAGACTAGACTTAATAGCTCTTAATATTAACAGTGATTAATAAGATGCAGGACTCCAGCATAGAACAGACGTTAACCTGAGAGTGAGGTCAGGATTTGGCTCACTGTATCAGCAGGTGGTGAAGGGAGAGACAGGGATGGACAGAATGAGCATAATCAATCTCAGTTCATTTTGTTGCTGAGCTCACAGCAGAGAATTAGTCAGGAATCAGCTTTAGCCCTGCTAAGTAATCTGTTCATCTATCTTCGAGGATGTAGCTGGCTTTGATGTAGTTTGTTCAGCTTTAACAAGGCAGAGGTGATCGTCAGGTCAGCGAGTTCGCTCACTTTCCCCGCGAGGTAAATTGGAAAAATGTTAAATTTTTTATGATGTGAGATTATTTGCCTACAAATCATGCTGCACGGTTGATAATCTTTCATCAGATTCAAACTAGGCGCACTTGAAGAATTAACACCCCTCATAAAATTTGTTTAACAGATTCTTGTGTAATAGAGAAAATATTGAGCCCTGTTGCACATTTTGTCATTGTAATGCAGAACACAGGTGTTATCAGTCAAATTAGCTTAAAATATGAAATTGGTTTTATATTGGTTTTATATATCTTTCTGCTGTTGTTATCAGCCCCTAGGCTCTGTAATAAATGCATGATGAAATATTAATCACACTGAGATAATGGAAGTTCCCTTTGTGAACTCTGTTTTAATTTTCACACAAAGGTGTTCCAAAATGGAAAACATTGTTTGCTTTTTGGTAATTTATGGAAAATGTAATTTTACAATGGTAGTCTGCATTACACACAAATGATCAGTGTGTGATTAGTCAACAAAACGACATTTTGGTCAAAACATTTGTGCCAAGAAATGAACAAAAACAATGAGGTAAAATAAGACTAGATCCAGGAAGTGTGAAGTAGAGAGGATGTGTCCCCACAGAGGCTCTGAACTACATTCAGACCTCTAACATCAAGAGACTGTTGTATAGACGTTTGTTCACCAGGTCACCCACAGTCCACAGTCATTTTTCATTGTTATCTCCAAACATCAATT
This sequence comes from Lates japonicus, assembly GCA_033238685.1. Classification (NCBI taxonomy): domain Eukaryota; kingdom Metazoa; phylum Chordata; class Actinopteri; family Centropomidae; genus Lates; species Lates japonicus. Next base: position 5,014,541 of record BRZM01003569.1, read on the forward strand.
CTGGTATTTAAGAAACCCATATGGGTCAGACTCTGCTGTTGAGGAGGTGTGGATCAAAAATGGCACCATCCCCCCAGGGAACAGAAAATGGTAATGTGGTTGTATGTGTGCAGACAGATTTTTATAATTGATGTGAAATGCAAAAGTATTCCCTGAGCTGAGTGCATCGCACATGCAGACACAAAAACACAGTTGAGCATGCACAGTTTTTTTTTTTCAATGCTAAGTTGGTCACTTGGGAGTGTAAGAGTCCTTGTGTGTTTTAAATGTGTGTGTGTGTGTTTGTGTGTACTTGGGAAGTCATTTTAGAGACGAGTTCATTGTAAGACTGAGAAGACCGGTTTTACACCTGTTTCATTTCCACTATCACCCATCACTTGTGGCTGATGGGTGTATGTGTGCATGTGACCCCATTGCATTTCATGTATATGGACTGTAATTAAGTAAAATATAGAAAATCAAATTCTATAATTTTCTAATCTAGAGAAGTAGAAAGTTAGAAAACAAGTGGAAAATTTAAGTGTTTCACCATCTTTTAGTTTTACATTTAGTTTACATTTATCATGTGCAGTGATGAGTAAAAATCAACTTATCATGGACACTAAGACACTGTTATTTTTCTTACTACTTTGTTTTATTTTCAGAAAATTGGCCATTGTTCCTGTCAAGAAAACTGAGAACTTGTGCAGCTTATTTAGAACCATGGTTCACCATATCCTTGTTGGTGTTAAGTGTTCCACATTGTAAATGCAGTCAGTTTGTAATATGTGATCAGGATTTTTGAAGCTGTTCCTCTCGACAGATGTACACTATAGTTTTATTGACACTGAATTTTTGAGGCCAATAATAGTGTTATAATAAAAACAAATTTGTGTGTCAGAGAACATCAAAACTATTTAAAGGGACCCCTTAAATTAGTTTAAGGGATCCTTCTCAATTACCAGCGGAAAAATAAACCTGTCTGTGCTTTCTTGCAGACAAACGATAATGATTATACTTTTCACGGATTCACTGATCTGACCTTTTCTCACTCAGGACCCATTTTTAATATCTGAACTCAGGTTATCTGCTGATACAGAGTACCACTCCAATATCACTGCACTCTTTTTCCAACAGATAAAATCTGTTACAGCTACCTCATTGCATGGAACCCACTGGGACAAATAAAGCTGTATTATTAGTGATTGCTATGCTGCTCTGTCTGGGGCGATATCGATCCAGCTGATCAAGCTGGTGCATCTCTATTTCAAACATATCTTTACCTTCTCTGTGCTTCAATATGTTGTTACTGTTTAGCTCAAATATACACTGGTATATCTTTAATAGGCTAATATTGGCTGCTATATTGGTCAATTATTGACATATACTGTGCCTGCAATTAAGGCAAAGGAGGATGAGGAGGAACTTTGTTTGGCTGTCTCTTGAAAAGTTCTTGTGTATGATACACTCTTCTGTAGTGGAGAAATGCTGCTAATTAGGAGTCATCTTATTAAAACTCACCTTTGCAACCATCTTTGTAATAGCATTTAAATTACTTCAGTGTTACACTCCTTTTCCTTTAGGTGTATGTAACCAGCTTCTCCTTGGATATAGGTGTTAATTACACTGAAGATAATTCTTTCTGGATGCATTAGTAATTGACCTCATGGTAATTTACTCATAGTACACAATTGTTCTCTTTGTTTGCTCTAATTGAATTTTCTTCTCTTTAGCAAGAGAGATTACATTGAAAAACTGTTGTCCTCTGTCTGTCTTATGTTTCCTTGAGGTGTTTTTCTCACTGTTAGTGTGGTAACTAGCTAGTGGAACCTCCTCTGGCTCGTTGCCGACCTCAGCTCTAATTGAAATGTACTGCTCGGAACAGCTTTGGCATACATCTGCACCTCATGACCGCGTCAGTTCACTGAGCCAGCCTCCACTGTTGGACTTATTAGGTCATACTGATGGGAGTGTTTATGTGTCTGTGTCTGCCTGTGTGTCCTGCAGTTCACATATCTGTGTTAATGTGTGTGTTTAAGTGTGTCCCGCTGTGTGTGTGTATATGTATCTCCGTGTTTCCATTTGTGGCTTTGCTTCGGGCTGTCACTTCAGCTCTTCGACTAATGGCGATTTTTCCTTAAACACCCACCCTCCCAACACACACACAAGGAGAGTATCCACTACCTCTGCTGCTTCCTCTTTTCTCCTACCTGCTCTCCTTTTTTTTCCTTTTTTTTTTCTTATTGCCAAGATATTCCCCCAAAAGGTATCTAATCCTCGCATCGTCCTTTGATCTGTGCCTCCTTCGCACATATTACTGCCTCCAGCCTCTCAGTCCCTCCTTCCCTTACTTCTCTCCTTCCGTACGTCCTTTCCTCACCATTAGCAAATTTCAGGCACTTTACCAGCAGCTTGTTAGCTGGCCCATGGCCTGAATTCAAAAAGTTAAGCATCCATCATTATCAGTCTCCATTCCCACATTGCTATCTGGTGGGATTGCCAGTGCTGGATAAAATCTCATTTTCAGAGCAGATTATGAGTTGGCTGCTGATTTGTTCAGATTCAGATTGCAGCTCTGTTAACGTTTAATTTAAATTTTGGGCTTCATATCCAAAACGTTTCAATTCACCTGTTGCCAGAAGCTTTTTGATAAATGACAGTGTGTGTTTGTCTTTGAAATTGGCTTGTTCACTGTGCATGTTTGATTTGAATACTTTTCATTTCTCCCTTGGTTTTCTCAGAACAGACCAAACAAAATTCATATGCAAATTCATAGCCTAATGAGTTTAAATTATTTATTTCTAATTTTGAGATCCTATCTTACATGATCCATTTCCACCGCCAATCATTTCGATGGCCTCAGGCAGCGATCCATGTCATCAGTGTTAATCATCTAATTATTATTTATATCCACAACTCATTCGAGATCAGAGACCAGCAGAAAAGAGGTGTAGCTTCACAATAATGTTCCTCAAGAGCAAATGTTGTCGGTGTGAAAACTGTTTAAAATGCTGGTCAGGAAGACAGTTGACTTTTGGTCAAACTTTACTTTTTAAGTACTGTATAGTTAAAAAGTTTGAGGCTTGTTTTGGTTTGGAATCAGGTCTCTGCTGTTAAGATTGAATGCCAGAATGGCAGACAGGCAGCTTGACAGGCAGCTCGACAGGCACACAGATGCACACATTTACATATGTACCCACAGACAGGCACATGAAGCTGTCTGCCAGCACGGTTAGGAATCTGCAGGCATCCATCCATCCATCCATCCATCCATCCATCCATCCATCCATCCATCCAACCAACCAACCATTCGGTCAGCCAACCAACCAGGCACAGCGAGCTAGCCGCTTCCACATGACGCCACCAGTCCAGAGGTATGTGTACTAATTCGGCAGCGCTGCGGAACCAGGGATCTGGGAATACAATAGCGAGGGTTATCCTGGGAATCCCTGCTTTTCAATAGAGGCCTTTGTGTTTGTCGCTGCGCTGTCCAGTAATGAAGACAACATATGCTGGCAGAAAGCTCATTGGCCCGTCGCTTTGTGTGTGTGATGGTGTGGACAAAATACAAAAATACACAAGCTGAGGGGGGAAATATGGACCCAGTGACTTGTCCTGTAGTCACAGAAGTAACACCATCCATCATTTATACTTTTCTAATGGCACAAAGTTGCAATGAAAACACTCATTAAGCTGTTCTTTGTTCTTTTTTAACTCCCATCTTCTTTCCTCTGGTTGTGTTAACATCAAAAGGCTATTCTTTTGCCTTAATTGTTTTCACAACTTCTAACAAAGATGAATATCTTTGTCTTTGGGTTGCTGTTGGTTTGTGCTTTTGTATTCTGCTCTGGTAATGATGCTGCTGAATGGAAAGGTGATTAGCTGGGCTGATAGTTGTTTGTGATGTCTGGAAGGGTGCATTTAGTTTAGAAGTGGAACATGGAAGATGACGGTCAGAGGAATGGCTTTGGTTCACTGCCTGGGGTTTCTACAAATGTCTGAATAACATTAAGCTCATTGCATGTAGCACCACAGCTCTTTATTGGAACCAGCCTCAAATATATTTAAATATTTAAGTATTTATCAAGTGTGCTTCCTGTTTCTGCTGATGAACTCCTTCAATTACAGAATTTTAACCTTAATGTACTTCCCTGTACATTGGTTGTTGTACATTTGTCAGAGCACATTCATGATTTGCAGGTATGTCTACCATTTTGAAGCTTTTGCTGCTGCATGGGTGTATGTCTTTTTTTTTGTATTCCTAGTGCTGTAAAACAACATTCGACTTGCATGGAGAGTAGGGAATGATGGTGTTTTCCTTATACATCATTTATGCCAAGCTTTTGTTTTTGACTGCATGAATCTGCTGAAGTTGTTTTTTTCCTTCCAACACAACTAAAATTATTTTCTTAAGACACTGACAAGAATTGACACCAGGATTTGATAAGAATTTGAGGCAATAGGCAGAACTTGAATCTAAATCAATAAAAAGCAAGCCATGCCTAAGCCTAAACATCACAAAATAATATGTCATCATTACAGTTCATTACTTTTTTAAGATTTAGAGCGGCAGAAAACACAGATAATAAGGATACATTAATTCAGATTACTAAATAAATAAATGAAGAATTAGGAATATTTTCCTATTATAATAGTCATTAATAAAATTGCAATATACCAACACTGACAGATTTGCATTTTCTCATCGGGGGTTTTCACATCAGGGTCCTGGGCCTGGATCCGAACACACTTGACCTCAAAGTCCAATATATTTGATCAGTGTGAACACTGTGCACTGTACTAAAAAAGGAGGTTTTGAGTATGGTTCATGTGTACTCCGGTACAGTTCACATCAGGTGTGAAAACAACTGTACCAAAACATGGAAGCGTACTGCTATTTAGAATGTGCAGTGTAGTTTTTCTTTTGTTCTTCTTTATGTTTGTTGGCTTGTACATCAATTGTAGTCTGGTACGGGACAACAATACTAATGTGAAAAGCTGAGCAGAGCGGCAGGGGAGTGGAGGTGGGGGGCAGTCATACTCAGGCACGGTACGAAGCAATCGTACCTAATATGAAAACACCCTTAAAGGACGACTGAATTTTGATCTGTCTATTCACCACCCTACCCCCTCCCGCCAAGAAAAATCCTTACACACTGTAAGAATGTTATAAAACTATATCCTCACTTCAAACACGCCCCATGTTCCTGCATGGTTATGTAAGTCTTGTATCAACATCCATAATTTTTCTTTGTAATGACAAAGCTGAAGAAGGTTTTTACGTGACCAGTGTTCTGAAGAGACCGGAGACTACTCATGACTGTGCTTCTGCTTTACTGCACATTAAGAGCAATTATTCAAATTAGGGCATTAGTAAATGGAGTTGAGGATTTGGCTTTTTAGTAGAGCAAGACATGTGCCTTTGTGTGTTTGTGTGTGTGTGTGTGTGTGTGTGTGTGGTGTTCTCACAGGACCACACAACACCAGCTAACAGAGTCATTATGAGACTCAACACTGCTCTTTTTCTATTCTTCACTTTTTGTTCTCCATCTTCCTGTCTTAAGTGACAGAAGCCGAGTCCGTCTAATTGCTTCCCTGGACAGCTGCTTGCCTGCCTGCTCTTTCTTTCTCTTCTATCTCACCTCCTCCTCTCCTCCCTCCTCTCTTCCTCTTTCTCCCCTCTGTCATCATCTGTCCATCTGTCTCCTTGTGAATCACTAAATGCAAATCAGCACAGGCCACGCAAATGTGATGTGGCTGTTATCTTTGATCACACAGAGAAAGAGACACACACACAGGCCCCTGTTACTGTACCTCTTACCTCTTGCTGTCAGGCTGACTGAATATGTGAATATGTCACATCATGTTTCATGTTGGTGTGTGTACTTTCCCTCTGTGTGTATCCTTTATTCTGAGTGTGCTGTGGGCAGCTAATGAAGCTATAAGTACACCCACGCACACGCCTCAGCTTGTTAAAAAAAACTTCACCAAGAGAGAAGAACATAATGATGATGATGGTTGTGATGGTTCTCTTTTCTTTGCTGGTTCTCCCCAGCGTTATAGGTCCCTACATTTTGCTCATTATAAGGCAACTGTCAATTATGGGACCCAAATTGTGTAATATTGGGACAAATGTAATAGATGTACCAGAGGGCGATTGTTCCCACTGTACATCGAGAAGTCTATGCAGCAGCAAGTTACGCATACATAAGTATTGGTCATGAAGTGGAATATAGCATGACGCCGGAGGTCGGTCAGTTCACTGGTTTGGGGTTTCTACAACAATTGAATAATATTAAGCCTACGAAATAACCAGCAGCTCATGAACTGTCAAATATATATTTAAATATTTAAGACGACATGGTGTTTCCTTGTTTCTGTTGAAGAACCTTCAATTATATAGAATTTGAATTTGAATGTACTTCTCATATTGCTGTTGTACATTTGTCAGAGCACATCTATGATTTGCAGGTATGCCCACTATTTTGAAGCCTTTTTTGCTGTTGCATGGGTGTATGTCTTTTTTTTTGTATCTTAGTGCTGTAAAACAACATCTGACTTGCATGGAGAGTAGGGAATGTGATGGTGTTTTCTATACATCATTTATGCTGTTTTTGTTTTGACTGAAGAATCAGCCAGTTATTTTTTCCTTCCAACACAACTAAAATTATTTTCTTAAGATTGACAAGAATTGACACCAGGATCGAGGCAACTATGAGAATAGTGAACTGAAATCTAAATCAATAAAAGTAACATGCCTAAGCCCAACATCAAAATAATATGTCATCATTACAGTTCATTACTTTTGATCAGGATGCAAGATAAGGGATACATTAATTCAGATTACTAAATAAATAAATGAAGAATTAGAATATTTTCTGTCATAATAGTCATTAATAAAATTGCAATATACCAACACTGACAGATTTGGTGGTTTTCATCGGGGTTTTCACATCAGGTCCTGGGCCCGATCCGAACACACTTGACTCAAAGTCCACATTTGATCAGTGTCACCGTGCACCGTACCAAAAAGAGGTTTTGAGTATGGTCTATGTGCATCTGCATAGTTCATGAACAGAAAACAACTGTAATACCAAACATGGAAGCGACTGCTATTTGTGAATGTGCAGTGTAGTTTTTTGTCTTCTTATACTGTTATCAGCAGCCTGCACGGGACAACAATACTAATGAAAAGCTGAGCAGAGCGGCAGGAGTGAGGTGGGGGAATATTTCAGGCATGCATTGCCAAACGTACCTATTGAAAACACCTCAAAGGACGCATCGAATTTTGATCTGTCTATTCACCACCCTACCCTCCCCAAGCGGTGCAAATCCCCTTACACACTGAATGTTATAAACTACATCCTACTAAACACGCTCTGTGTTCCTGCATGGTTATGTAAGTCTTGTATCAATATCCATAATTTTTCTTTGTAATGATAAAGCTGAAGAAGGTTTTTACGTGACCAGTGTTCTGAAGAGACCGGAGACTACCATGACTGTGCTTCTGCTTTACTGCATAATAAGATAACTTATCCAAATGAAAATGATTGAGACTCAGCTTTTGCATGCAGGCACAAAAATTACAGGACCACACAACACTGAAGGCATTATGAGACTCAATGACTGCTCTTTTCACTTTCACTTTTTGTTCTCCATCTTCTGTCTTATGACAGAAACAGTCCTAATTGCCTCGACAGCAGCTTGTCACTGCTCTCTTTCTTTTTTCTTTCCTTCAGCATCTTCACCTTTCCTCCCCTTCCTCTCTTCCCTCCCCTCCTCTTTCTTTTCCTCCTCTCTGTCATCATCTGTCCATCCGTCTCCTGTAACAAACCCAGCAGCCACGCAATGGTCATTGTTATCTTTGATCACAGAGAAAGAGACACACACAGGCCCCCTGTTACTGTAATTTCCCACTCTTGCTGTCAGGTTGACTGAATATGCATGTCACATCATGTTTCATGTTGGTGTGTGTACTTTCCTGTGTGTATCCTTTATTCTGAGTGCTAGGGCAGCCAATGCTTATGGCACCTCTACTATGCTCTCTCAGTTTACAAAAATGAGAGTGTTCATTATTTATTATTGGTGACATTTCTTTGCTGGTTCTCCCCAGCATTATAGGTCCCTACATTTTGCTCATTATAAGGCAACTGTCAATTATGGGACCCAAATTGTGTAATATTGGGACAAATGCAAAACGGTAATATAGATGCACCAGAGGCTGCCGCATTGTTCCTGTACTGTACATCCAGAAGTCTATGCATATTATACTATCAAACAGTCTCTCAGTCATGTCATTGTAGATAGACATACGCAGCACAAGACATATTGATACTTATTTTAATGAACCTACCATCGGTGTAATCTGTCCAAAAGGTTTTTATATTACTAATTCAACCATAGTCTAAATTTCAAAATATTTCCTTGTAGACAGTTGTGTAGAGCAGTGGCTCTAGACCCCTGGGCTACAGACAAAATTTAATCGAATGTTAGAGGCTATTTTGCACACTATTTGTACTATGGTTCAAAAGGGGTAATTCCTTTCGTCATCACTTCCTTTCACCTGTCCAACAGCAGTATAGTGATTTTTGAATCCACATTTGATCTACATTCACTGTGTTTGTGTTACTGTGTTAATATTTTATGACACCATTTTGCTCTGGGACATTATGATGGACATTTTTCACAGTTTCCTAAAGTTATAAAGACCAGACAATCAATTAGATAATCATTAGTCAGAGCCCTAGTATATAGTATATACCCCTGAAATGTGGGGTGATGCAGATATGTCTCATTACCTTATACTGTGTATTAACCCTCAGGTTTCTCTCTTCAGTAGCTAGAGTTGGTGCCGGCAGTGTTTGTCTTATCTGAGGTTCACACCAGTGCACATGAAAACTGCACAAATCATAAACACACACACACACAGTGACACATGTGATCTCACTCTTATGGTTGAATGCTTTTGCACGAATACACACAGATACCCTCAAGCACACATGTAGATGACACCTTACTGTTAAGGTCTGATAATTAGGGTCAGTGTTATCAGGGCCTTCAACATTGTTTTTTGTGTTTAAGGAGTGCACAGATGCACACAAAAGATAGGGGCTTATAATAACCAGCTGACCACAGAAAAGAGAAACACATATTTATACACACACACACACATAGCTGGTGTCTTCAGAGTGCACCAAAAGAGGAAGTATACCTTTTGTGCCTCCCTGAGGTATTGTCAGGATACAGTTTTGAATATTCATATTTTCTTGTTTGTTCCTGTTTCTTTTTCATTGTCTTTTATTGTTGGTGTGTGATGATGTTGATTGTTGAAGATGATAACTGATATATTCACTAATTTGGACATTAGCATCAAATCAGTAAAGAACATAACTGTTAGTTGCAGAACTACATTTAAGGTATTTGGTTAGATCACAGTTCATGTGATCATTATTTTAAACTTGAGTCTGAGGAGGAAGAGTTGTAAAGGAGAGCAGTATAAGCAGGGAAGGAAGGAGAGGAGAGGAGGTGATGGACGAAACATTTTGAGGAGTGGGAGGTGGTACAATGTGAAGGAACTGAGGTGATGGATAGAGGATGAAGGTTAGGATTGGCTAAGAAATGACAGATTGTATGACTAATGATAAAAAGGGGGACAGACGGAGGAATGGCATGATAAGAAGAAAAATGAGAGAGGTAGAGGGATCTGCTAGAAGATCAATAGATGATGAATTTGTGATACAATGGCCAACAGGGGAGAGATCACTGTTATTTACCGTCCAAACATATTTGCAACTGATGATAAACTTTCTCAAACTCTAAGCTGTTAGAGCAGCGGCGCTTGACTTTGATCGTTTGTTCAAATGACTGTAAATGTAAAACAAAAACAGTATTGTTTACCCTCATGACTATCTTTTCACTAGAAATGCAAATTTCCATATGCATACTACAAAACAGTATTTAAGCACACAAAACCACATTTGTGAATATGTTAAACGATGCATCCATTTTTAGAGTGAAATGTTTCAAAGAGGGACAGAGTGGCTGTTTGAACAATGTAGCTGTGGGTGGGCTGAGTGGGCGGCTTGTTGAAGAGATGCAGAGTGTTAGGTCCACTCAGCGCTGCCTCTTATGCATCTCATCCATCTATCCGTTTCTCCATCTCTCTGTCCATCTATACATCAAACACCCACCCACCAACCTTGCATGCCTCAGTATAAAAATTGGAATACTTCTACTACAACTGATAACAACAAGAACAACAAGCACATAAAGGTCTCACTACTTGTAAATATTAATATTTTCCTCTGTAAAACTGCTAGTTCTGAAAGTGATCTTATTTTTGGGAGCTATGCACCAATGTTACCTTCAGATTTCAAAACTTCTTGCCTGAATGATCACAGCATCTCCACACTTGTTAGGTTGCACATACCCGCTGGTGTGAGTGGTGGTGTTTTTTGCCATTGCAAAACTAGATGAGACAAGAGGCCCTTTCACAATATCTAACTGATATGCTTGGTTACGCTGTGGACATGTGAAACTTTTCCATTGTCTTAACAACCTCTGGCCAGGATCAAGCATACTGCAGACTTTAGTTGGGTTTGGAACGAGAATACAAAGATTACCATTAAACATTAACGCTGTGTGTTGGTTGGTTTTCAGTGCAAAATAAAGAGAGAACTGAGATTTTTTTTTTTTTTGACAGTTGTCAGGAGTTTTTGTTCTTTGAGGAATAGCCAGTTGGTGAGGAGTTGGAGAACATTTGTTTTGAAAACTTTGGTTTCATTTATGCTGGAAGAACAGGGCCCTTTTCTTCTGACACACCCTATAAAGTGGCATAGTGTGTGAAATAAACTGTAGAGGCAAGTAGAACTCTTTTCTCTTTACTTTATACCAGGGGTGTAGTTGGGGCTATTTTAGTTTAGTCCATTGCTGCTACATGAGGTTCAAGACAAAACAAGGACAAGGACCAAAAAGAAAATTGTACCTATTCAGTGCTCTTCATAGTGTTTTGTGCATACAACTACAGATTTAAAACCATGGTTGTTATACAAACACACAATGAAAAACAAGCATTACCTGGTCTAAGGAATGACAGAGAAGTACATTTGAAAAGAGCAGCCTGCTTTCCAAAAAGAAACAAAAAAAGGAAATTGAACTTGATCAGTATAATAAGCAGACCAGTAATGAAGACCAAGATAAGTCCAACTACACTTTTGCTACACCTTTGTGTTTCACTGTTCATCAAAATAAATGAGGCAATGGTTTACTGAGATCCAAAGTGCTACATGCAGTGCTTTTGAAACATCATTGCATAATGAGTCATTTTAAAAAAAAAGTAATACTTATTTCACAATGATTAAAATCTATTGAAGCAACACCTGAAGTCCCCTCTAGGACTGCCATGGAAGTGGCTGCAGGCTGGAGGACTGTAGGGGGTGAGGTACTGATGGATGGAAACGGTAGGAGCCCAGAAACAGAATCAAGAGGAGGTGGTGGTGGTGATGGAGAGGAGAGTGTGGGAGGGCCGACATGTTGGAAGACAAAGGGCTCTGAGGATGAGAGGAGCGCTGGAGAGAGAGAGAGAGAGAGAGAGAGGGAGAGAGCGCGCAGAGAGCGCAGAGGATGAGGGAGGAGGATACAGCCCATCTGAAGTGTTTACTCATGTAGATACTGTGGCAGAGAATGGCGGGCAGGAATAAAGCCACAGATGCAAAGGAGGATGAGGATTTATTGGTGCTACACAACTGAGAGCCACTATCAAGGCTGTGTCTTGGCTGTTTTAGTGGGTGTGTCTGTTCTATATTTGTAGACATACTTGCTGATGGTGTTTTTACCACAGGTAGCTGACGCTAAGATGTTTGTCAAAAAGGGCCACTTAACATTTTTCCACTCTTGTCTAGTTTTCATTATTATTATTATTATTATTTTAAATCAATATTTGTGGTTTTGCTGAGGGACAATGCAAATGTTTGGCTAGCCTTTCAGATCAAAGCTGTTATCCCCTCAAAGATGTTTGCTGTCATCTGAGGATTTATACACTCTGCAATCTACAGTCAGGAACATCCTTGGGGGCTTCATTGTTAGGATGATACAGATGAGACTCAGCACTCTGACTGGTGTGTGTGTGCATGTGTGAGAGAGAGAGAAAGAGAAATTGATAAATGGCAGAAGATCAGCAGATCCAGAGAGAGCTCATCCTTCCTGGCCTGTCGGTGCTACCTCACACGCAGATAATATAACCTTGGTTCAGGTTGAAATTGCAATGATGATGTAATTTCTAAACATCATCCACAGCTCCCATGGTTTCCTCTTATCCGCCTTTCATCTCTAAAGCAAATTGAAATCTTTGACATCATTACTCAAGCAACTTTTCACCCTTAACAGAGATGAGGATCTGTGAAATGGATAAAATTATAATTTATCACATGATGGCCTATAAAGGATAAAGGTATCATAAAAAAAGATGACTTCCAGGCTGGTTCTTAGTGAAATTTCTCATTTAAATTGTTCTGAAATGTTGCTCTTGGATCACAAGTTTCACCTTTACTTGAGAAATTATGCAGCGTGTAGGTTGTATAATTTTTATTAAGGTTAAGATATCTGTTATTTGTATACTTTATTTTTGAGCTATGACAAGTTGATGTTTAAAAGGCCATTTCATTTTAGTATGCTAACTAATGAAAATGCAAATTTGATAGTATTTTGTCTGTGTAACATTTATCATGTTCACCGTCTTAGCTGATGCTGCATTGACATCATATGGAATGGTTGAAGATGGGAAAGATTCCTATGCTAATGGATTTTATGTCATCTAGCTAAAGGTAGTGTGATAACGGAGTTGTTGAGAACATTATATTCATTAAATTTGGATTTAATTACACTTATTTCTGATCTTTGGTTGACCTGAGGCGTCCATGTTTTCTTTGTTTTTCAGACACTTCCTTATTATGATCTCCCTAGTCACACATATTGCTCATTATTACTACTCCAGTGTGACATGCCTGCTAGCATGCTACCATTTGCTAATTAGCATAAAAACCAAAGTACAGTTGAGACTGACGGGAAGGTATTTGGTCATAAACCATAGTATTGCACAGCTTCATGTAAGCTGTCATATGATCACAACAAATGTGAATTGAACTTTGATTCTGGAGCATTTTTCTCCCCGTGTTGCCCACTGAGTTGTATATTTCCATGAGACTCCTCTCTCCACCTGAGACTTTCATCTTTGCCTCAGGGCCGAGATGAAACAGCAGGGCCACCTTGCACACAGCACGAGGACCCGGCCCCTCGAGTTTCAGGGGTCCGCTGTGCCGGTGGTAACTCCCCTGTTTTTAATTAGCTCCTTCAACGGGAGAACGTGGCAGCAGAATTGCAGCCTTCGAGGTGATTTCAACGGAAGATTTCTTTTCTTTTCCTGTGCCCCTACACACTCCTCATAGGAACATGGGGAATAATCGACATGTTCAGAAGCGGAGACCCATAATTAAGACGCTGGCACTTTTGTGTAATTTTTTTTTGTCATGTTTTCTCTTTTCCTTTTTCTTTGACAAAGTTCACTTGGTAGCCCACTCAGTGATTGCCAGCCTATGAATTATAATATTATTTTGTAAGCTATTTAAGAGTCCTAGAGTTCTCCCTTTCACTGCTGGAGAAAGTATTGAGCAGGATTTGACGTCAGCCCCCGCTTGTCGGGCTGCACTCTGTCATTAGAGGCAACAGAGAGAGGGAGAGAGAAAGCTTTAACATAAAACCCAAACCATATTCTCTCCATCTCCTCGTAATGCCTAATGTTAGGTAGCATACTTAGCGGGTTAAAACCAGATTAGGCTCTCAGCTTAGTGTAAGAGATCCATTACAGAGTGTGTGAGTGTGTGTATCTGTAAGAGTATTAGATGGGGTTTGAGGTAATTGATTTGGGTGGAGGCGGTATCTGAAGACAGACAGAAGGAAAAAGAAATGGAGATGGAAAAACTGGGAGAGAAGTGGTAGTGAGAGAGTCCAAAAGACAGACCGGCATACAGCCAATAGATGTGAAGAAATACAGCGGTCAGAGTGGAATAAGGTGGGAAGAAGAGGCACAATAAGACAATACAGAGAGATCAATAGAGATACACAAACACCGGGAGAAAGCCAAATACAGACAGGCTGATAGATGAAGGTACACAGAGGTGGGGATGGATTCTCTGTGTGTGAGCCTGATCCTGACCTTGCGTTAGATCTGCCTACGATGATGTTCTCTGTGCAAACTAAAAGACGCCTGTGAAGCAGATGTCCCAATTGTTACTCATTTTAACATCTTTTCGCAAATATTTTCCATCCAACACTCCAGCACCTTACTTGATCTGCACATACACCCTGTCGTAGATGTCTGCTCATATAGAGCAGTTTATACTGTGAACTACTTGAAAAGTCTGTCTGCTTTTATTTTGATAGATTGGCGTGGTTGGTATGTAAATACCTTCTGTAGCTTTGATGTAAGATAAAAGAGGTGGTGTTAGTGAGCGGGTCAGTGGGGGCGTCCTGCATTACAGATGTTGTTAAGCCACCTCCAGATCTCATGTGTTCACTGTTGAAAATGTTTTGATTTGACAGCCAACACCTGAGTAGAAAGGGAATGTAGTGCATGATACCAGCACTGAGACAATGTCCAGATTATCCGTAACTTCTTAAATGCTGAAACAAGTAGTTGAAAATCAACTGAAAACAGTCTTGATTAATCATTGAAGTCGGTTATCAAGGAAAATGCCTAACATTCTTTGCTGCCAGCCTCTGAAATGTGAGGATTTGAAGCTTTTGTATGTGTTGTATCTTGTTGTAAATGTAATATTTTGGGGTTTTGGACTGTTAGTGAGATGAAACATTGTGTTGGGAAATATGATGGACTTTTTTTTTAATTATCTTCTCACATTGTAGACTTCTACAATTAATTGCTTGATCAAAAAAATAACTAAAGGTGCAACCCTGCATATACCTATATACCCTAACAACATGCATTTAAAGTTCTGTGCATATTTGGTTTAACGTTAAACTTGCTGGCTACATGTAGGATTACTGTATCTAGTGTAGGTTTGACACCTCTGTATGACACAATAAAGCCTGTTTGTGCCAACAAGCTGTGTCTTCAAGGAATATGACACCAAAATCTGTGTTTTGAGAAATATTTACTTCCTCTAAGCTTGAAAGGTGGCTATAAAAACTTAGTAGCTTGCTCCTGTACAGAACAGCTGCTCCATTTGCTGGATTTACAGTGGTTTTCAATAATGACCCCAAGTCACATCCCAAAACATCACTAGAAACTTCTCAAATCACTCCTGCAGCACAATTCACCTCTCTGTTGTTGATTCGTATGTTCATTTTGCTCTAAACAGTTGTCATCTCTCTTCAGCAGAGCTAAATTCAATACTTTTGTATTGTGCTGTTGCTTCCTCATTGCTCTGAGGCTCTGTTTTTGAAATGGCAAATTTAGCTATGCTGATGGGAAGATTGTTTGGACCATACTGAACATAGACAATAATGGTGGAAAAGTCGATTATGACTCAGGAGTATTTTGAGAACTTTTTATTTTCCTATCTCTAGTTTTGAAATAGTTTTTGCCTTCAGGTCAAGCTCTAGTATTAGCATGCTCTAAACATTTCACAACCACCTTTTTAATTCTACAGGTACAGAGAATTTGACTCTTGAGGGAGAGTTTTCCACGTGAGAACTTCTTTAAATAATGATTGAAACTGAAGCCACGTACTGTATGTAACCAGCTTCGACTGAGTAATCGTAGTTTGCATTGGTTTAGTTCGATTGAAGCACCAAAAATCACTCATCGTTCTGATGTTTTTTGGCTGCGTTGCACCCTCATTATGAGTAGCAGAGACACCAGCTGCCAGTGTTTTCATTTGAATAATTCAACAATCACTCACTCAGTGATTTGTGGGCCTGGTACCTAAACTTTAGCTTTGAGCTTTCCATTTCCTGTGGGGCCAGACTGTGTGTTGTGCGCTCAGTATCAAACATAGAACTTGGCAATATGTGACGTTACTTTTGTCGCTGAATTGTTCTGAAGGTGTTCATGGTGATTTAAGGCCTGGAGCATTTATCCAGAGTGTGTGAATCATCTCTCATTGCCTTACTTTAATTTTTCTTGCTCTTTCTGGGGGTTGCTCTCCACATGTGACCACAGAACATATACACATTGACTCAGAACAGGCTCAAACACAAACACATACACATATATTTATGCAGATTGAGACGTGTAGGCTGTAAAAGACCTGCTGTTCAGTCTGGAATAGCTAAAAAAAAAAAACCCAATTTCGCCCACTTTGAGTATAGAAGCAAATACCAAATTTGCATACCTGTTTGATTCGTCACACTGGTGAAGGCATATAATGGTGCCAGATACCCAGGGGGCCTTTGTGCCCCTTAGAGGTCAGTCCCAAAACAAAACTTGGCAGTTATGACAATTTTGGGCATAGCTTTCCATGTGCTAGTAATATCTTTTGTTCACAACAACATTTTATGTCGATTTGAAGCTGGAAAAATGGTTTAATTTCCTGCTTATTATGAAAAATGATCAGAAATCCAGATTGTTAAGCAATATTCCTTACATTTGAGTGTGAATTGTAGGATACAGTAAGCTTTATCTCTGTATGTACTTAATATCACATTGTCCAGGTTATCAATCACTGTCTTGGACTCTTTGATTTATCATTTCAATACAGGCTGAATTCTTTATGGAGAATTATCTCAGTATTTGAGGATGAATCTTCTTTGGTTTTGGCTACCTGCATTATAAGACTAACTGCTGGATTTGGCTTCTCTGTATTGTCACCAGTAATGGAAAACAAGAGCTACAAGTGATACTCAACTTATCCTCCACACTACCATTTGTCAGGCTTTCACGTTCACTTCAACATGTAGCATCATTTTAGGGACACATGAATGGGGTACTTTAAAAAACAGTCATGATCAGGACACTTGTGTGTGCAAAAATACTCAAAGACTGCCTCTGCCTTCTTGTGACTGATGATGTCCATAAATATCTATTGAAAACACTGCTACTTTAATTGGAATATTATCATATCAATATATGTGGAATATATCACTATTATGTTATTTCATTTTGACTGTATCGGCAGCCCCACTGACAACAGAGCAGGCAGTGGATACAATGGAGTCCTCAGTAGTAGTAGCCAGTTCATACATTGCAGTAGTGGACATGTACAGTAGTAAAACCCTAACACATGGATACCCTAATACAGGATTTTGGGGGGGCTGGTAATGATACTGATATTTTAGGGGATAAAAAACCCAACAATTATATATACTGGCCGATGTTAATTTTCTTTACACAATCCATAACATAAATAAATATATTTGGTCAGGTTCCCTTACTTAACCAATAGTCATCACATTTTATACTTGCCAATTGTCTCTGATGGAGAAACTACAGAATGGAGCTACCATTTCTAAGCATACATATATACTGATACTGATATATCTGGGCAATTTATCGTTCAGGCTCTATTTTGGAGTATAATATGTGCATTATTTTTTGGTCAGGATCAGCACAGGTTGGGTTGGAGCTTTGATAAAAGACATAGAGTTGTTTTCTCAGACAGCTGGATGACCACAGGGGGTGGCTCTGCATGGACAAAGCAGCATTGTCCTGAGGCACAGTGATATTTTCCTCCAGGTCAAAATTTCATAGATCAGGGCACACCTGTCTTTAGTTGTTGAAGATGCACTTGGACGGATCTCTCCAAAATCACACAGACTACTTTTACTGTTTCATAGTTTGACCAGCCTAAACCTGAGCTGTGGCCAAAATGGCACTGCATTATATCAGGTTGTTTTGGTTTCCTAGTATGAAAAGTTTCCAAACTGGGTGAAAAACCTGTTTCACTGTACTGTGAATCACTAATGCACCTGATCTCCTATGGGTACAAAGAAGTGACGCAATTCAGTTAAAATCTTAGTACAAGTTGCTTATCACAATACATTTTAACCATGTCATCATGGTTACACTGGATCTCAGAAGTTGTCTCTCAATATCAAATAATATTTTTTATTTGTATTTGTTGTATGTTTTATTTGCCCTTGCCTACAGTCTCTTAGTACAATACCGTTGCTAGATGTTTACAATTCAAATGAAGTCTGTTAGTCTTTTGACACTTTGGGCGCCGGTAAGTGCTGTAGTTATGTTTTGTTGAAACTCAATGCACAACCATTCTCAGCAGTGCCTATTGATTTTAAGAGAATCACAGTGCAGTTTCTCTTTTACACCGTTGGCCTCTGAGCAGATCCAGTCGGTCAGCTGAAAGCTCAGTGGTACCAGCATAAGTTGTTTTATGGAGGTGATGGAAAGTCTCATTTATCTTCCTGCTCATATTTTCCTGGCTGTGATTTAAATCAACGATGTTGGAGTATCTGTTTAGTAGAAGTTATATGTGTCTTTGTGGAGAGTTAAGTCCAGTGTCCCCCACCTCCTCAGCACTGTGCATGATATTTATAGAGTCACAGGTGAATTGCTTAAGTTTGTAGAGATTGGTGTTATCCAGCAAATGGACAAAGTTCTCATTTATCTCTGTTCATTGTTCTGTGATGGTTTAGTTTTGGATTTCCAGCAGGATATTGATTTAAATCATTTGAGCTTCTTGTATTTGCACAGATCAAATACACATAGTACGTTTATCTTAAGTATTCCATCTGTGTGATTTTAAATTTCCAGCTTCTCTTAACACACCTTTTCCATTTTTCTTTCTCTTTCTTAGTCTCTCTCTCTCACACACACACACATACACACATATACACACATTGAGTTTTTAGTTACACAGTCCATATCAATTTATTACCAGCTCATTTCACAGCTCATGAGTCTGTCAATGATTGTATTGAGGTGGAGCCAATACTGTTTAAGACTTTACAGCTTTTTACCATAGGTTTCTAATGCTCTATCTATACATTCAACCCCCCACCCCCACCCTCAGCCTAATAATACTGTTTTTATGTGTGTGTGGTTTTATTAATGGGCCTTCACACTTTTTTTTATTGTTGAACAGAGGTGTCATTGTTAATAGGAAAACAAGTTTATTGGAAGATTTTAGTGTTGGATGTAGGGGATTGTAACTTAATATAAAATGTCAAAACCTTCTCAGTAGACTTTCAGGACATATACAGTAGTAGGTTTTGTCATACTGTAGGAAGAAAAACAAACAAAACCACAAAAAAAAACCAAAACACCAACACTGAGCTGAAATGGGACTGTTCGCTTGAATACAGCTGTTTTGCACATGGTATGAGGCACTAGAATTATCAGTGAGTGCATTTTGCAAGGCTGAGGGAAAAATACAGTCTCACTCATATTCACCCACAAGCAGTTGCTATAATGCCTCTGGTGTGTTCATTATTCCCAGATAATCAATATTAAAGTCTGAAAGGAGAAATGGACATTAGGACATCAGGTTTAGTACCACTGAATCAGAAATAAGGTCTGTAACAGTCTGTAAACGAAAAAATCTATCGCAGAGGCCATCCACATTAGGCAGAGATATCCTTTCTTTCTTGCTTTTGAGTAGCTCCAAGTGTTCATGGTGTTTGGGCATAGTTCTATTTATTCATTAGTGGCAACAATAGATAGCTCTGTGAACATCAGTATATCTGTCCGGGGTATCGCCATGTGTTTCCATTTGGCTCACCGGTTCTGAATGATTAACCCAGTGAGGTGCTTTTTACCTTTAAGATCAACCATCCATATCAATCCAGTCACATCAGTTTGGGGTTGCAGGGTGTTGCATCCTATCCAGCACACTGTACAGAGGAAGTGACACAACCTGGACAGGTTGTGCCCATGTTCTTGGGATTATGTGGAGGGAAACCAAAACCCCATGTTGTTATGAGGTGAAACCTGAATAGTTGGCACAGAACTTCACCAGCTGGCTGTCAGATTCAAACCTAGACCTTTTGCTGTGAGAGTCGGGCAGAGGGGCATTATACTTAATTTGTTTAATAATCAAAATGACAGCGAGACATGTTGGTATAAAGAGTGGGAAACAGAGAGAGAGAATTGGAGAAAAGTCAGAGGACCCAAAAAGCAGCAGAGATGCAGTTGATTTCAATCACAGATCAGCTTTTGCCTTAGGCGTTGTGTGATTTTAAGCCCTTTAATCTCGACTTCACCAGCCAAGTTGCAAACAAAACATCCAAATCCACTTAAATATCTAATTTACTCCTGTGAAGGAAGCCCACACATCTTCAGGGTTTAGTTTGACTTGGTGGAGCAGTAGCAATTCTGGTACAAGGAGACAGGGCCAATGAAGCTATATTGATTGCTATTCTGAAATGTATATCATAGAGAGGAAGACAAGGATAGCGCCTAAGAGTGGCAATGGCAAATATAGCAACATATTTTCGTGTGAAAATCTGTAGTTTCGAGGAGTTTTCCAGTGAACAAGCAGGAACAGCGAATGAGAGATGGATCCATTTAATCAGACAGGTGAACAAGGGCAAAATGGCACGGGTTTGTGTATATAAACCCTAATAATTATAATAGTCACCCAGAGTAATAACAGAGATTATTCTCAAAGTACTAGAAGAAATGATTCAGCACCAGTGATGAACATCAAACTACATATATCTCACCGGGAATAAGGAAATGAAGCTATAAACAGCAGATATTGACCAAACTTTTCTTGGAGATAGCAGAGCTGATACAGAGGCATAAATAATCTTATTTATTGAATAAAACGGGCAATAAGTGAAGTCTCTCCTACCCCCGAAGCTATCAGCATACGTATGCTGTGTTTCTTTGTGGAGTGCTGAGGCTATATCTGATCACACCAGTCACTTAAATATGTTCCAGATTTGTGCCTCGAAACTCACTTACAGCCTTCTCCCACTCATCAAAAAGCAAAATGGACTAAAGCAAATGTTTAAAAGCAGAATATTATGGTTGTCATTAAAGTTAAAAGTTAGAAAATTACATTGACAGTCGGATTTTTAATTTAAACAATGTAGAGATTAATTAAAAGTTAGTTCACATATTTACTGTGATTTTTAAATATATATATACATATCTCCCAGCTTGCTCAGGATGAGGCAGCCCAGTCCCGAGGCTTTTGGAGTGGTGGGAGAAGAGAGCGTGTGAGCAGGCGGAGGCTGTGCTGATAGAGATGGACTGAACATCGGTGGAGGACAGAGGTCCGTCTGTCGCCTGTACCCCTGGCAATTTGGGAGAAGCACCTTGCTGCACTCATCACGCCTAGGTATGGTGAGTATAATGCCCAACCGCCATGTTACAGCCAATATTACCCACTACCGCTGGCATATACTCAGCAAACCTAGGTCGTAAGCCATCGTCCATTCTAATATTCATGTAGAATTGCCCGTTGTCAAACGATCGGTTTATATTAAACCATAAATGGTGACTACAGAGGATCAGATCGCGTCGTCATCCGCGAAACATTACATGAATGCAGAATATTTATGAGTTATGTGTTGGATATAATAGAATAAGTAGAATATGTCGTCTGAAAGGGAAATTGATGGCCCACCTGCTTGTTCTCTCTGAGGAGGTTACTGGTAGATGAAAAATAAAACCCACTACATTTCTCAACCATGAAGTCTTACACTGTATCACCAAAACAGTGGACTTCCCAGGCTTTTTACACACAAACCAGACAGTATACTCCCAGCCACACAGCTACTGCCTAACTGTGAAGCTTTCAGCACTAACTGGTTACGTGTACATCCAGTGCTGAGATGTTACTAGAGGTTTTGACATATGTGCCATGCATGAACAACACCTCTGGCTGAAGTAGTCTTGAAGCTGTATCCTCCCACACAGTGCTGTGCTAACAGAGAGGCTGACATGATAATTATAGTTCGGTAGACTGGATTAGCCCTCCCACTGTCTCTCGTTGCCTGAAATAAAACCAACTCACAGCCCAACATGGCAAGGGACACCTGCTACATGCACACATTTTAATAGATACACACCAGCAGACCTGTACATACAAGATGTAAATAAAAGTGAGTTCCAAGCAGTTGAAAAAAAGGAATAGTAGTTGTTAATCGTCACGAGTACGTGGATTTATATATAACTACGTACTCAGAGGTTCATCATTTAGATAGAAAATGGGTAAGAAAACATTACAGCCTGAGTCTCAATGCTTTTGTAGTCAAAATCAGTCACATTAATAGTTTACGTGTTTATGCAAGGGACTGAGATAGACAATGTTGTGAACAGTTAGTGAATTTTCAGGTTGTAGAATACCACTGCTCTGGCTCAAAATATGACGTATAATATGCTTTTTTTTTCCTGGAATTGCATCTAAAACAATGTTGTGGTCTTACATTCAGGAACAATACTTAAATGTCCTTATGTATTCTACACTTTTGTCATTTTGTCTTTCAGTCTCTGTGACTCAGTCTGTTAGATGGCATTCCCATTTTAGGACTGAACAATGTGCAAAAAATAAAATAAAAATCGTACTGAGACTGTTTTGACAGGTATTGTGATTGCGATATGAGTCATGATTTTAGTGAGTGAGAATTTTTGAATTTCATTTACAACGTGCTGCGGTCTGTACCAAACAAGCATGTTCCCTTACACCTGGAGAATATGGTGTGTACACCACAGCGTACACTGTTCATTTATAATGATCAACTGTTCAGCCCTAATCTGTAGCCTGTAGTTGTCACGTTGACATGGATTTTTCATGAATACTTACTGTTTTTTGTGTTTCATATTATTTTTTGCTGTTGTTTTAAGGTTCCAGTTGTTATATTGACCTCATTTTTTATTTCAATCAGCTCATGAGTGGCTTCTTTTAATCAGTTTCATCTTACTAGTGGCCACTGAATGCAAGCACAGTATAGCAATAAAACCTTCCATCGAGTCTAATTAAGTTAATAATGGAACTCCCTCAGTAATACTTTGGAAAGTGTTTTGCATATTTTCCCTGGAACGGCCTATAAGCACAAAATACAACAATGTTGCTCCTGTCACATGGAAATCTTCAATTATATTTTACATGAATTGCAGGTTTATGGCTCATTATGAGTTACCCATAGGCCATGGAACACCATTACAGCTTACTGTTTAACTGAAATCTGATGATAAATATTTTAGATTACACTAATTGAGTGTATGGAGGGCTACAATTAAAGCTGGTAACTTTGAAAGACCCTGACTCAAACAATGTAAATCTAATTTTTGCAGAATTTCCTGTGCATATTGACCTAGTAAGGATGCTAATTTAGTCATTCTTGAATTGCTGCACTACTAGATTTTGATGAATAATGACAGACAGCCACATTCTCTCATTTTATTCGCAGCTGTTGCAGAGAAAGAATTGTCAGGTGCAATTAAAGAGGTTGTAACCTTGAAGATGGATGGGATAAAAATTACAGGTTGAAAGGCAGAGCAGTAGCGGTCATGGTCTGAATTGCAACGAAGAGTGGTGAAAAGACATTGAAAGAAAATGTGTTTCTGAATAAATTAGCCGAGGAACATGAGGCAGACGTGGGGGGGGGGGGGACATGAACTCTGTGAAAGAAAAGGGGTGATTGATTGATTGAGAAAGTGACTACAGAAGCGAAGGAGAAGGAAGAGGCGGAGAGACAGAAAGCATTTGAGCCTGAGAGGACTGTGAGGTCACATTAGTATCCTGAGGCTCCTTTAAGATTATTGCAGTGAGTGTGAGCAGCCGGTAAAAGAAACATCAAACCTTCAGAAAGAGATCAAGACCTACTCCTGGCTACAGTTCTCTGAGGCAGTTTCTCTCATTTCTTCAGTTAGTGAATGTGAGTGTGAGCACTGAGGACCAGATGGCCTCCTCCTCCCTCCTCCTTTCTTCTCCCTCCATCCTTCTCTTTACGCGATACTTCTCGCCTTCCCTTCTTCGCAGCTTCCTTACCTCCCTGGCGTGTGTGTATGTGTGTTAGTGTGTGGGTGTGTGGCTGGATTTTGTGCCAGTAGCCAAACAGACTGATGCATGCTGACATTTTCTCCAGTCGAAAGAAAAGAAATGAGAGAGCTCTCCTCCTCCTCCTCCTCCTCCTCCTCCTCCTCCTCCTGTCCTCCTCCTCTCTCTCTCTCTCTCTCTGTCTCTCTCTCCCCCCTTGAAAGACGCTGTCAGCTACGACTGGCCTTGTTCAACACAGACACACACACATGCGCACACATACAAACGCCAGTTTCTTTTGCTGTAACACACAAATACACATACTGTACGTGTGCACCAGACTCTCCTCTTCCGCTCTTGCTGACAGGCTAGAGTCAAACCCACTCCATCCCCATCAGTAATGCTTTCTCTCCCGGATGTGACAGGAGGAAACAAGGTTGACTTGAGCTGAAGTCATGCTGTAGCTCAGGGGCAGACGAGGAGGAAATATCACCATCCTGCTAATGTTGTTTTAAATAGCCGTGTCTTTGGGCCACCCAGTGAGTACTGCCGCCACACTGTCAGCACTGAGGAGGATCCACCAGAGCAAAGGCTGCTCCATTTGATTTGACGCAGACTAATTCGATAGGATTTCATTTGAGTCTGTTGAATTAAATTTTCCTGCAGCTTTAATGAGTGATTGAATTCGTATTTGGGAACGTGCCTTACAGTATGTCTTTCGATTAAACACAAGTCAGCAGAGATCTTTTTAGTTCCAGGAAATTCAGCTCATGTCAAATGAAATATAAGCTTTACTGATAAAAGGGGAAACGCAGACAAGATGTCTTTGAAGGTGTTTTATCTGTACAAAGAGCAGAATTAAATAGAACACAGTGCAACAACAACAACATTGTCAGACAGATTACATGCAAGACATAATCTAACAAAAACTTAAGCAACTCAGAACAAGCAGGGTAAAACAAAGACCAGGGCTAAATAGACACATACAGTCAACTGACAGGACCTGCAAACTGAAAACATACAGTGAGTGCATAACCCTACTACAAGTGTAAACAGCGCAAATATGAGTGCAATGGGGACCCCTCATTAGCCTCATTATCTGTTTCTTCATTATCAGCTGTCATAAAAAAATACCCAAATGACTGTAAGAGTCTTGTGCACGTACTGTGTGAGCCAATCACAAGTGACAGGGTTGAAGCTTAAATGCTTAAATTGCTGCACCTTGATCGGAGAACATTTTGAAGTGACGTGTGACGTTGGAGAGACATCTGAGCTTATATAAGTTACAGACTTTTTTAAGAATAGAAAATGTGTCCAATCCAAGTGTAGAGCTGCTTTTTCCCCCCACACAGTCAATAACCCCTTTCCTGTATGAAAGAAGAAGAAGAAAGAGAAAAAATAAAATAAAAAAAGGCAATTCACATATTTTTTTTCACCAGTCAGGCCTTATATTACATCAAACAAAAAGTGGTGACAGTTGTGGGGTGGTTTGTTTCATATGTTGTCACTGAAAGTTGAGAGTTTTTGAGTGTTACTCTCAATAAATGATAATAATCTTACCATTGTTCTTTTTTTCTTATGGTTGATCATTGTATATATGGTAACAAAAAGTACATTT
Organism: Lates japonicus; assembly: GCA_033238685.1. Taxonomy (NCBI): domain Eukaryota; kingdom Metazoa; phylum Chordata; class Actinopteri; family Centropomidae; genus Lates; species Lates japonicus. The sequence goes on from BRZM01003569.1 coordinate 5,040,035, forward strand.
CATTAGAAAGAGAGGTTGAAACCATGTTTTAAGGGGCTTGAAAGTTTCACTTGGTTTTCTCTTATGACTGGTTTGCTCACTGTATACTACAATCTCCCATGTATGATAGTAATTGTGTGCTTTTCTTTTATTCACGCCTCAGGCAGGTTGCAAAATCCAAACACAGTGCCAACATGTAACACTGGCAGACATACATTTGTATTACAGTGCACGCCTGAAAGGTGGCTTCTACTTTTTCTCAAGTTTCTACTTAAACTTTTTCCTCCCAACTCTTCTGTTTTGTTTTTCGTATCCCCCACCCCTTCCCCGCTTTCTTGCTTGTCTTTTTTCCCTTTGTCTCCCAGATCAGCTCCCCTCTGCTGACATTGCAGACATATTCTGATGATGTAAACTAGTGTAATGATTACCACAGCCATCAGGGGCTCCTAATGACGAGATCAAAACACATACTGTACCACAGACACATACACACACATTCCCACTTTTCTTCCTCTAACGCATGTATGTGTGCATTGTTTCTTCTCCAGATTCTGAGTAATAGGAAAGGTCTGCTGCCGGAACCAAACCTGGCCCAGTTGTTGACCAGTATGACCAACCCTGCTGCCCTGCAGATCCTCATGAGACCATACCACACCGGGAAAAGAGGAGGTATGACTTTGAATGTCAGTGGCAAGTGCTGTAGCATGGAGCACGGATAATCGTTTGACTAAATCTCAAGTCCTAAAACCAAACCCCAGCAGTCAAATGATATTCAGACATTACTTGAATACAGTGAATTTGTAGTCAGGCTACCTGAAAAGTCTTAAAAAGCATTGAACTTAATTAACAAAGGTCTTATATTTTGTTTTGCCTGCTGTAGACTTCTGGCTGTCATGGTATAGTAGCTCGGAAGCTCATCATGGATAAATGTGGATTTCAGCAAGAATTGAAATGAACAAATTAACTATTTTTAATGGTTTATCCATCCATCAACTTTCTGCTGCTTTTGTGGGTCCAGGCATAGACAAGTAAAAGAACCCCCACCTCTGTTGCCCCCCTCAAACTGAAAGTTGTACTTTGTCTTTTTGTGGTTATTTTGCATGTCTTCATAGTTTAACTTTCATATCAACAGTTCCTTCATACAGAGGCTCTGGCTAAGGGAACCCCCTGATCTCTGGGCCTGTGCCCCAGAGGTCTGCTCAGAAATCCATGCATGGATCTAGGTCACGTTAGTTGATTAATAATATTACTGGGAATTATACAACTGGGAAGTTATTACGGCCTTAATGTTTTACATCGTTCAAATGATATAACATGAAAAAGGTATTTAATTGCATCCTATGTGATATTAAAAAGCTCTTAAAAAGTCTTACATGTAATTTAAACACTACAGAAACCCTGGTCATTTTTGCCTGGTTTCTTATCCCACTGTATTATACATAATGACTTTCATCAGCATATAATGTTCAACACTTTTTTATACTTTTGTAGATCAAGTGTAACAACCTTGCCTTGAGTAGTAATTACCCTGACATACTGTATCAAGAGCTGAAATGGATGTTAGTGCACTTGAGAGTAGTGCTGATACAGGTCAACTGGCATATTTAACACTTGAAGTTGGAGGTGTGGTGATGACAAGAGATCGCCACCTAACCAATGAAATCCTCCATTTCTCTTACAATAAGTACCAAATTTCCTAGGCCTCTCTTGGACATATCTTTGTAATTTACAGCTAAACACAAATAATCGGGAAAGTTTCCATAAAATTGGCTGGAAAATGCAGGACTGGGCTCTGTTTCACAGTGACTCGAAGATTAAGCAAAGTTAGCAAAAGCGCAGAGTATAGATATTTGGCCGATTACAAAGTATGTGATATTAATAAAAGATGAAAAACCGAATGATGAATGTTAGGTTTCATCTAAGATACAATATGTTTCCATAAAAATATATTAGTTATATATTAGTTTGCAGTTTGTAAGCTCAGGAAACTGAAGTATATAATATTTCCTCTCCTGAGGGGCCTGGATGATGATCAGAGATTCACTGTGCGAGTCTGTCCCCCTGTTAGGCCCTCCTATATACCGTAATCACCTCGTCGACGGCTTCATTATTTGATGAATGGCTAATCAGGTATTAAAATGAAATCGTGTGACATTAGCGGAACAAATGAGAAGAGGAAGAAGAGAAGATGGGAGAGGTGGGGGAGCTCTCTTAAAAGAAGAACACGCACAATTAAAGTCTAAAATTAGGGCCTTGATTAAATCTTAAACTTTCTCTACCTATTCTGGAGGAAGCTACCATTAGCATTGACGCTTACATTTATTATGAGGAGGCCTTGTGGTTCAGAGAAGTAACACACACACAAAAGCCTAAAGAAAGGGAGTGTGTACTGTATGTGTGTAGGGGTAGGGTGGCACCCGCCTGAAGGTGAGAGATGCCTTGTGACTAATTTTTTTCCAAAATCAGTCCTGCACATGGGGAATGTGTTCTGGTATGTGAATGTGGGCAAACCCTCCGAAACAGTCGTTCCATGCGTTATATGTTTTTCACACTGTAGTTTAGAAAAAACAAGCCACACTAGTTAAAATCTATGACTGTCAGCCACACAAACTTGTTGTTGCCATGGTGATTCAGTAAGCAAAATGATTGATTATTTTTGTCCACTGATGGCAAAATCCTGCTCATTTTTAACATCAGTTCGATTCAGAGTAACAAACCAAAATCTAGTGGTACTACTTCTACCCCTCAGACTTGATCAGCATCAACAGCAGGACACTGTTGTTTATTCATTACTTGATTATTTTTACTGGAGAACACCCATGTACAGCTGTAACCGTTTCACTAGATTTCTCACCGTCCAGTTTCCCTTTATCACAGCTATGAAGCGAGTTAAACACACCTCCAATTAAAGCTTGAAAACAGAAGTTGGCAATTGAGGTTTTTACCTCAGAGCTGTAATAAAACTATAAAAACAGCATTGGACAACAAATTAATGATTGTGATTACAGATCAGAAAAGGATAAAATACCATAAACCAGAGTTAGACCAAAGGTATCGTAAGAATGAATAAAAATAGTGGCAAGAAGAAACTTTTCAAAAGTATCTAATCTTATTTTCCCTCATGCCAGAAGACAAGAAACAGTATCATCAATGAGAGATCTATATAAAGCCCAAATAGGAAACAAAATGCAGTAAATATTTAAGTAAACATACACATGGAAACAATGAGAGTAAGTGTAGAATGCATATCAGTTAACCCAGCAGTTTGTTTACATCTCATAAGCTACTGTAACAGTTAAAGAACAACAGTAGCTACTTATCCCACATAAATGTATCTACAAAACTGGTAGACCGATGGTACACATAACATCACAACATATCAATACACACAGTGAGACTGAACAATACTAACCATGCAGTAACTCGAAACCTGTCCATTCATCAATAAAGTAACATTCCCTGACCACAAATAAAAGCAGGATGGATAGCTAAGCTTTAATTATTTTCTCTTTCCTGCTATAGGCCGTAATGTTAGTTATACATTAAATATAAATATAAATGACAGGGAATTTTGTTCACACAGGAGGCTGTTTGGTCCTTTCTTTTGCCGCCATCAGACCTGTAGCAAACAAGGTCACTATAGCTAGGAAGTTCATCATGTTATAATGGGGAAGTGTTGATTATATTTTTTTCTCCTGAAAAATTGAGTGTAAAAACATGGTACATTTTCCATCCAAAGCCACCAGTCTGCTCCTCTATCAGCTGTCACCAAGCTGCACACTCAAAACACATGTTGAGCCTGTCTTACCTTAAAACTGCTGTTTATTCCAGCAGCAAAACTATCTGCCTCCTTCATGAATCTCTGGGTCTGACCGGATATATGGAGCTAACATGGAGCTTCTACTCAGAGCTACCCGGCATGTGTCCTTCGGGGAATAATGAACATTTTCTACTCATTACTTCTGCGATTCATGATGTTTTTTAGAAAGAAAAACAACTTTTTATGTTGATCTCCTCGTAAACTCATTTTGAGTCATTTTCTGCCCCCTGTCTGAGGGCGCATCTGTCTGATGACGTCGCTCAGAAACCCGTAGCAGTAGAACATCCAACTGAAACTGATGGCTGCCGTCTTTATAAATGTGGAGAAGTCATGTCATAGTTCAGGGTATTTTACAGCCTTTTTAGTTCTTTACAGTTTAGGGAATCAACACACACTGACTGTAAAATACCTCCCTTGAATTTTTGTATCTTACAGAGAGTTTTTAACAAATATTTTTTCACTGCCAGTGAGATGCAGAAGCTAGAGACTGTTTCTGTTGTTTATGAGGAAACTGTCAGTACTGAATAATGACAGACTGTTTGAAGAAGTTTGAATTTTGAATTTCTCAGCTTTTTTGTTTTCTGCATTGAATTTTTTTTTTTGTTTGTTTGATTGAGTTTCTTTTGAACAGCGTCTTCAACATCAAAATGAAATTTTAACTTTGAAAAAGCCAGAGTTATGAGGGAGACAGTTTGCTGTGCGCGCTGACATAATATCCAAATATTACTTTATTCGTGCTTGTTATGAAGCAGAAGGCTGTGTGATTGCTTGAAAATGTGCTGTAAATGACTGATGGATCGGTTGTCTGACTAATAACATCGCCTGTGTATGCCTGTTGAGATGATGATTGATTAGTGCATCAGTGGAAGCAAAATGTAAAAAAAACAAAATCACAAATAGAGGCGCTGATTGATGATTTTATTTGTTCGTTTCTGTGTGTTTTTCAGGGAAGTACGGGCGTCACGCCAGCCTGCCGTTCCTCAGACCTCCTCTCACCACAGCACTGCTCACGCTGGGAAAAGCACACCAGGTCACAAACATATCGCCATCTGTGTGTGTTAGCGTGTGTGTATATGTTGATGACTTTTTCGCAGTAACGTCTTTTTTCCTTTGCTTTGCAGAGTGCTATGCTTGGTAACGGACTGGTCCTCCAGAACCTCCTGCATATGCAGCTCGCACAGCAACAGCTTCTTCACATCAAAGACAAACGCATCAGTAGCGTAAGACACCTGTTTGTGTGTGTGTGTGCGCATTCCATGATTTGCATAGGTTATTGGTGAGGGTTAAACATAGTTGTGGACATGTGCATATGTGCTCTTACATTTTCATCTCCAGCACTCATTCCATAATTAAACTAAACAACCCCCGAAATCATGCAAATTAATTGCCTGGTTTCTGTTTTAGAGGAAAACCTTGTGGTGTTGATATTTCCTTCCACATTTTGATTTGCATATTTTCTTTTAAAATGTCTCCAGTGTTGTCTTTAATTGCTGAAGTGAAAGTTAAGTCACCGTGACTGATGTCTTGGAGCTTTTGATGTTGTTTTAGAAAGTGGATAGAGAGTACTGTGTATATGATTCCTCCTTTTTTTGACCTCTAACCACTCCACACCTTTAAAGACATAAGACCTTTTTATAGTTTATATTTGCTTTTTATTATCATTTCTACTTCTGCCTTTTCCAAGTAATATATAGAGTCATGTGTAATGGTGCAGAGGGGAAAAAAAGAAAGCTAATATATTAATAATGGTAATATATAATATACAGTGAGGTTCTTTTCTTCTGTAATGTGATGTAGTTTCATACTTAACTGTTCACTGCCTCAGGCTGAGCTGCTGTTTTCATGAGTATTAATGAAATCATATGTTTGTGTATTACACAGTGTTATATCTTTCTACCATGTTCTTCTCTTCCTCATAGATTCTCCCTCTCGCCCCAAATCCTCTAACTTTCCCTTAGTGTTTCTCTCGTCTTCTCTCTCCCACTTTCCCTTCTCTCTTTTTCATTTTTTCTTCTGTCCTTCACATTCTTCATCCTCTTCTCCTCTTTCTCCTCCTCAGGTCTCCAGTCTGCTCGGGGACCCGTCCAGGCTGCTGATGCAGAAAGCTTTGTCTCTGCGGCCTCCGGGCCTCGTGCCACTGGGGAAAGGCCTCCTGGGAGACTCTCCTACAGGTAAGCAGGGCCGAGTGTCAGCAATACACCCTCGTCAACCTTAGTGTAATTACCGCAAGCAAATGAGGCTGTAGTGTCATAATTGGCCTATGCAATGCTGCACTTATCACATTAGTTAATCACATTTGTCATCTACCTTGTAGAGTCTTTCAGCACATGTACAAACTAATCTTTGGCCTGCAACCTTCAGACTTAACTGATTATACTGAACAAATCTGTAGCTTGTAGCAGCAGAGCTCCTCTCATAGGTAACTGAAGCAACGTTGTCACCTCAGCTGTAATATATTGTACCCTATATAGTAGTTATGTATAGTAGTAACTGCAGTGATACTGAGCTATTAGCTTTAAAAACTGTTCTTGCGTAGGATTAGTTTTGCACTAAACTGAAGACAGAATGAACACTGAATGTCACAGTGGTTCTATGATTATTTACTGATGTACATGTTGAGGTGTGTTTGATCAGTCTGACTGTGACTGCTTAGCTTAGGAAAAAAGTTAATTAACTACAAAGTCTGGCGATTAATCTTTGAATTAAATGAAATTATTCAACTAAGCAAAGTTATTAGTTAGTTCCACCTCTCCTACTTAAAGAATATCTGAAAACTTCACCTTATTTGTTTTGTGCTGAAAAACAATATTTCACCATAAAGTACAGAGGGAGTTTTCATGTGAAATCTATCCAAACAGCATGTAATGTTGTATCTAGTGTAAAGGCTGGTGGTGGGTGTCCAGCCTCTCAGCTTTGGCAATCTTATATCATCTCTCACTGTGGTAATGACTGTGGTCACCGTCGCGGAGCTGCTATGATTTCTGGTCGTCTGTCCATCCATTCACCCGCCTGTCTGTCCGTTGGTCCATCCATCCATCCTATTTTCATGAACGCAGTATCTCAGGAACGCCTGGAAGGAATTTCCTCAAATTTGGCGCAAACAATACTTGGACTCAAGGATGAACTGATTAGATTGTACTGGTCAAAGGTAAAGGTCAGTGTGACCTCACAAAACATGTTTTCTGACCTAACTTAAAAATTCATAAGCTGGTTATGATAGAAATAAACTTAATACCCTTTATAAGATTTATTTGAGTCTGTGCTGCGTAAATTATGAGTCTGAACAGACGTGGATGTAAACTGCAATTTGACTGGTTCTCTGACAAGCCAGTAATTCTAGTTTATGTTAAAATGATTTAGGTTGACTTAAATGTATTGCTCTTTCAGTTAAGATCTCTAAAAGATAATAAAACACAGATTGTTTTACACCATAAGCGAGCAGAGCATGCAGTGCTTTGACCAAAACATGGGCACTTTAATCTCACACATTTATCCTCATTGTTAAATCTTGACTGCCTCCTTGCTGAATTTGCCTCAAGTCAAAGCCAATATCCTGTTCAGATTGTTAAGATAAGGAAGCTGTAGAGGTATGTAATTTCACTTCCAATACGTAATATTTTGCTACTGAAAAATAAGCTCACCTAAACCCAAGATAAGACCACCTGTTTCAAGCAGTAAAGAGAATACAAATACCTCAGTATCCCAAAGATTAGTTGTTTTTTCTCAGGTATTGCTCCCTGTCATAAAAATGGTTTATTTTTGTTTGCTGTGTGGCAACTGAGAATAGAGAAGCATAAGTGGTGTAAAAAAGGATGTAAACATGGAGAAAGAGGGTGATGCACATGTGAAAGGATATGTAACTAACCCTCAATCATAATTTGTTGATATCAGGTGTCAGGGTTGTCCCTCTGCTGATTCCTGAATGTCCCACACTTGTACATTAATGTACAACAAGTCCCCAGGAAACTGCAGTGCATTTACAATTCAAATCTCCAGCTGAGAAAAGCTGTGTTGTTTTAAATGGAAATGATATATCACAGACTGTGCGCACAAACACAAGCAGCAGTGTGTGTGAATGTGTGCTGATATATTTGCGTGTGTGTGTGTGTGTTTGCAGCTTTGTGCATGTCGGTAATGTGAAGCTTTTATCAGTGCATGTGTCTGCTGGGATTGTTAGCTTAAGGCTTGTTAGAGCTGATTGGTTTATTGTGCAGTGGAGGCCATTTTTCACAGCAATATTGGATTTATTATAAGTGCGATTGTGTGTGTGCGCGAGTTCATCTTTAGTGTGTATTGCATCTTTAAATTATATGTGTTTGCGCTTTTATGTATGTGTATTTTTTTTTGTGCTTGTGTATATGTATGTGTGTACATTTTGTGTTTATTAAACCCTGGAGTGAGTGAAATATTGAGAGTGTGGAGCAAACTGCCGGGCTGTAAATAAACATGATAAGTGATGATGTATGAGCTGGAAACCCATTCTCAAATATTACCACTGGCTCTACAGAGACGGCTGGGCTGAGCTCAGTTTCCAGCCGTCTGAGTGATCTGTCTCTCTCCGGAGGAGACATGAGACACTGATGGTCATCTGTAAAGGCCATTTCATGTGTTTATCTAGCATCTCTCCTCTCCTTGCTTTCATTTCCCTTAGTTTAATTTCCTTTACTTTGTTTCTCAATGCTGTATTTTATGACTTTCCTATCTTTCCTTAACCTTACTTTGTGTCACTTTTTTCTTTTCTTTCCTCTCCTTTCCTTCTTTTCTCTCCCTACTTTTCCTTTCTCTTGCTCTCCTCTCTGCTCTTTCTTTTCTTGTCATATCCTCTCTTTGCTTTCATTTTCTTTCCCCTTTTACCCTTGCTGTTTTCACTCTCCTCTCCTCTCTTGTCTTCCTCTAATCTCATTTATTTTTCTTCCCCTTGCTCTCTTCTCATCTCCTCACTTCTCCTCTCTTCCCCCTTTCTTTTCCCCCTTTTTCCTCCCTTCCCCATCATTCAGAGTTGGGCCAGGAGTCAGTGCCAGCGTCCACCCACAATGCCACAGTGGTGGTATCAGCAGCAGGTGTGATGCCGTACCTCCAGGGTCGAGCTGGAGCAGGAGAACAAAACAGCACCCATTCTATCACCACAACCCCTTCTGTTTCCTCCTCCTCTTCCTCCTCTTCTTCTTCCTCCTCCACCTCCTGTGACAGGCAGCCTGCCCCTCCTGGGACGATGGTGAGCTCCCAGATGCAGGGACAGAGCTATTCCTTGGGTATAAGTAACTCAGGCCTTGGCCCACCTCCACCTAAACCCCCCGGAGGGGTTTATACATCAACAGCCCAGCACAACAGCGCAGATGGCTGCCCCCTGGCTAGCCTGGTGAGCACAACCTGCACACACACACACACACGCACAGCACAAATTCACATTACCACTGGGCCATATAACCCAACTCTCCCTCCACATGTGTATCTCACTTTTTATTCTTTGTCTCTTCTGAGTCCCCATGTGTCATTATCAGTCTCTGCATCTCTCAGGTTGGCAGAAAAATGATCAACAAGTATTTTGATAATCAGTTCATTATTTTATTCTTCTTTGAAAGGCAAAGTAAATTGAATATCTTGAATATCTTTTGTTGGACAGTGGTGGCAGATTTATCTCTTGAAATTCATCATTTTTGAAACAATGGGTCCTTCATTTCTGACAGAGGTAGACAGAAGAAATGTCTCATTCAAAGCTGACGACTTTTGTATTTGCCAACTGGAGAGTTGTTTTAAATGCTGTCTCCAGCTGACTTCATTGTTTTCATCTATCTCACTATAAAAGGAGAGTCTTGTTACAAGGTATATATGCATGTGATGGTGAACTTACTTACATGATATGGTAAAAGGCGAAATCTGTGTATGTTCTAAGCAAAAAGTTAGCATTTTCACCAGCTGATGTTAGACGTAGAAACAATTAGTCATAGCTTTACATGTAATAAAACAAAAATATAGAAGGAAGAAGTTTTTGTTTTAACCCTGCGTGGCTGCTAACCTTAAACACTTGCTGGTATTTTCAGAGAGTATGTTTTATCTTTTAAGGTTACAAGAGAGGTCTCAGGATGACAGCTACTGATGTGTTTGCCAAACATATTCAAACGCTATCTCGGGTAACGTTCGCTCTGGTTGGAGTGTAAACTTCCCCAAATCCAAAAAGGGGCAGGACAGAGTTGCTTACAATACGCCTATCTCTGACGTCATCCAGGGCTGGCTTCCACACAGTGAGGAAATACTACACTGTGGGTGTGATGCTTATGAATGGGACTTTTTTGATATAATCTGTAACCCCACAAACAAAATTTTGGAAAATGGTTAGTGGTGATTTTTATTATTTTTTGATATGTTATAGACCGCACCATCAATTAATTAACAGGTGAAATAAATCAACAGATTCATTAAAATAAGGAATTGTAATTTGCAATCGTACATTACTCTCTCTTTCCACTCCTCTACCCATCTGTCTCCGTCTCTTGTGGACAGGGCTATTTATTCCTGATTTGGCCCCATTGGATCTTAGGCTCATTCAAAACACACAAACACAAGTGAGCATATGAATAAAACATCCTCAGTCCCTCGAGGGGCTCTTCCTTTGGGAAATTCTCATAATACACTCTCACGCTCACACTGTCTCACCCCTATTTACAGATACAGTATCAGGCCTACCTCAGGTTGACTTATCTGTTCACCTGTATGAATTTCTGAATACCTGTCTGCCTTTGTGCTTATCTACATGTGCATACATCTACTTGTGAATTTCCCATGCAGGATTAATAAAGTATCTATCTATCTATCTATTCATTCATCTATTTCATTCATTCATTCATCTATCTATCTATCTATCTATCTATCTATCTATCTATCTATATCTATCTATCTATCTATCTATCTATCTATCTACTCATCTATCTATATTCATCTATCCATTCATCTATCTCTCTCTCTCTCTCTCTCTCTCTCTCTCTCTCTCTCTCTCTCTCTCTCTCTCTCTCTCTCTCTCTCTCTCTCTCTCTCTCAAATAAAGCACTGCCATGCTACGTCATCATCTATAATAAGTCAGTGTACAGAGATAATCACAGCTCTAAAGTTCTTAGGGGAACTGAGTCCAGTCCCAGTGCTGTCTTCTCTAAAGTCTCTCTAATGGAGGGACAGTGTAATTAACAGAGAGAACAGTCCTCCCAGATTTCCACGGCCTCGTCAGCAGCTCTTCAAAATCTTTTCAACTTTAAATCTTATGTTGAAGTTGGTATGTTGGTGCCAGTGAGTGACGTACAGGTCACATTGTTGTTTTTGCAGACCCTGATGTAATCCAAATCAAAATTAAGAGAAAGGATTGATGGACCTGAGGTTGAAAGGCTGACTGATCAGTAGTGACATTTGTGATAACACTCCTGAGAACACCTCAAAATCTATGTTGGTTTTCTTTGACCTTCAGTTCCTTCCAGTGGTACTATGAACAATACCATTTCAACTTCTTTCTGTCTCCTCAGGTAAGCAGTGGCCAGAGTTCTCTTTTGGGAGATCCTCCTAAAGAGGTCAGACTACCCTCTAATCCTTACCTGAACCTGGCCAGTGTAATGCCAGGAGTGGTTCTGCAAGGTAAACATACAAACTCACATCTTGTTCTTTCAGTACTTTTGTTCTGTTTGGCAAAAGCATATCATTTCCTCATTGATGGGCTTTGATACATAGGTAACAAAGAGATCACTACATGACTACAAACACACTTACTTGATTTTTTAAATTCAATTTTGTACACAAAACAAGCTATGTTAGCTCAAATTCAAACTCTTCATAAAGATAAGTATACTTATTATATTAAGTAGACTACCGTAATTTCCAGACTATTGAGCGCACCTGAATATAAGCCGCACCCACTAAATTTAAAAAGAAAAAAAAAAAGTACATATACAGGCCGCACTTGTCTATAAGCGCAGGTGTCTAAATGTTTGCGGCATCAAGCTCGTTAGCCCTTAAAATCTATAAATTAGCCGCATCATTGTTTTAAGCTGCAAGGTTCTGGCGTGTGAAAAAAGTAGCGACTTATAGTCCGGAAATTACGGTACTTTCAAGATATGTGTCAAAATGAATCAAAATGTCCATTGAAACCTTACAGCAGTGGTTCAACATTTTGATATTGACTCATGGTCACTTCATGGTGACAACAGGAAGCTGTCCCACTCAAAATCCCCTAAAAAAAACACACAACTTCTCCTTTTTAAAGATGTGACAAACACAATATAACATGTTTATTAGTGAGCTTTGGAGGTGTTGGCAAGCAGATTTTGTTACATTTGGACAGAATCAGGCTAGATGTTTCCCCATTTTCCTGTCTCTGTGCTAAGCTAAGCTAACCAGCTAGCTGTTCCTTCATAATTAGCATACAGCCATAAGAGTGGTATCAGTCTTCCCAAGTAGCATAGTAACTAAATACACAGTACTTCTGTGTCATATCACTTCTCCATAACTCTAAAGTTCTGAAGTAGCACATAGTCATTTTTATTCTGATTGTTTGGTACAGACAGTACTGAACAAAGAGAGAAACTTTAGAGAAAGGGATTATATTGCACGAGTTAACTGTTGTTGCTGTCCTTCATTAAGTAACAAGCTAGAAACTGTTCAAAGGCAAGTTTCAAGGGCACAAGCAATGAGAGAGATTATTATCTAACTCACTGTGTCTCCTCCATGGTTCCTCAGGGTCAGTGGGGAGTAAAGCCCAGGGAGGACAGCCTGGCTCTGGAGTGTACAGCAGCTCTGTCGCTCCTGTGGTTTCCCAGAGCTCCGGCTCCTTCTCCCACAGTGCTGCAGCTACGACGACTGCTCCATACAGCACTGATACCTCCACTGACTACAGCCAGTACAACCAGGCCTACACACAGGTACTGCAACACAATACAGACATAGTACACAGAGATACAAATGAAGAAATATTGTGATAGATGGATGGATGTGGGTCTCCCCGTTCCCAAATGTATTAAGTGTTACTGGGCCTAAAATGTGAGAGAGTGGCTGAGTAGATGATCGATGGATGGATGCATAATGAGTGGATGGATGAGTGTAGCAGTGACAGAGTGTGCTGTAACTAGGGGAGGCAGGGAGGTGGAAGAGATGAGAATGGGTATGGATATTTGGACAGACAGAACGAGAGAGGATTTGGCAGAGTGCACTGTGTGTCTCCATCTGTCCCTGCTCCCTTCCTCTCTCTTCACGCTCTGGTGGAGTCTTGAAGCCTTCTTTGACTGTTTGTCTTTGTCCTCTCTTTTCTGTCCTCTATTTCTCTCCGTCTCTGCTCGCTGTCGTTATGCCTCCTCAGCAGCAAGTGACACGTCTGATATTTGCAGCGCGATGCAAACCCAATTTTAAATGTTAATTACAATCTACTCATCCAAACAAATGAGTCATGATTAGATAACCAATAAAACCGTCGGTTTAATTTGTCTAGAAAGACAAGACAAAGGAGAGGAGCAGGGGAGAGCCATCTACAGGAACAATAATGAATGACAAAAAGCGAGAGAGAGATGAAACAAAGGAGGCAAGAAATCCAGAAAAGACAAAGCGACTGAGCAAACGGTCATTGTCTGCTCAACTGTTCCTCACCTGATGTTAGCTGATGTGTGTGTGCCACAGGAGGCCATGCAGCAGTGGTACCAACACTACAAGCAGCACAAGCTCACACCTACAACGCTGCTGCTCCACAGGACACTGCTGACCACAGACTACAGCAAGGAGCACTGCATGAGTAACACACACACACTCTCATCTGTAACTGTGTGGGATTTTGTGAGTCTGATTACTTGTGCAGAATTGTTTTTAGTTTCTTTTTTTTTTCCTTTAAAAATTTCTGATGTTTTCTGTTGATTATTTTACCGATTAATCATTTTGTCTTTAAAATGCCAAGAAAGCAGTGAAAAATGTTTTCTGCAGAAATTTGCCCAAAGTTTCCCAAACTTTTGCATGACTGTAAATAAAACTGAAAATAATCTTATACGGTGGATATAAACAGGACTTCATGTTTCAGGCTCCACCAGTGTCCTCTTATGGGGATTACAGCTCTACATGCAGGCTGTCACTCGGTACTACTCCCAGCCTGCAAGCGGCCAGCCAGGCCCTATGCCCAGCAAGGTAAACACTGCATGCGCACACACACACAATGACCACCTAAACACCTTAACCTCTTAACCTAAAACAGCCGCTTTGAAGATGTGTCCTCCTTTTCACCAAAACTCAAATTAGTCCTCAGAAGACCAAACTACATTGATACATAAGTTTGATATAAATTAATTTGTCTCTGAAATGAATAGATACAAATTATTAAACAGTATAAAGAAAGCTGGTGGTAAAGAACACGCTATTGTGTTTGACTGCCAAAATTCAGAGTAGCTGAATGTGGAATGATGTGGAATATGCAACATTACTGGCATCGCGTCTGGTAAAGGATTACAGCAGACATCTCGCGACTTTACGTCTATGTTCTAACAAGTTTATTCAGATGTGACAGGACATTTATGGAAAGAGCCAGTGCTCATGTTAAGAAAATTAAAAAGTTAGGGCAGCAAGGAGGAGGAAGAGTGTTTCTGTTCTCAAGGCTGCATCTCTAATGGATTTTAAAACTTCTGTTGAAGCCCTTAATTAATGACCATCATGAGCATGGACCACGCTCACCCTCCTGCTTATTAGACACTGAATCACCTGTTGTGTTATAAATATCAAACAGTGCACAAAGATTGGGCAAGCAGAACGTTGTGTTGGGACTGTTTAATTTCCTGTCTGCTCACATGCTTTATGTTAAGTGTTCTGCTGGAGATTCATCCACAGAGCAGAGAGACTGTTGAACTCATGTACTGTGGTTGGCTGGGAGGTTTAATCTCTCTGGCCCGGTCATAAGTTTTCATAGTTTATTAAACTGATTATATTTAACTTAGTTTGCGCATAAGAGATGAGATAATGTCCTCTCTACCGTATGCATATTGAAAGTGGTACAGAAATGTTACTGGAGGTCCAACCAAGAAGATTACCATTGTGTCTACGTAAATGTGACCAAGGCTCTTATTCAGACCTGTAAAGGGTGCATGTCTTAGGGACTCAGGGTGCCTGTAACATCCAATGTAGCATTTAAACAACATTTCTTTAAGAGCACAGAGACAAGTTGAACAAATATGATAACCTAACAATATTAACTATAGATAAAACTTAGTTTAACACCATTAACTACTAATTAATGGCCAAAGTTATTCATTCAACATGCAAATTACCAGTTATTTTTTGCACAAATTATCAAAGAATTTAATCCTTGATACCTGTGGAGCTCCATACTGAACAGCAGAACAGCACTCTATAAAATCTAACTTAAATATTTGAGTGTTAATGATTAGAACTGCAACACTCAGAACAGCGTGCTGGTATTTACATGCAGTTGTTTGTGCATTTATTTGAAGAGGTGACCTCTCTCTGAACACTGATACCCTGTTAAGAGGGCACATCACTCTGCGCAGCAGCTGATTACCAGCCATCTCCACACACACACCCTGACAGGCCAGGTCAGGCTGTCTGCTGCTTCTGCTGGAGGCTGTCAGTGTGTGTGCGCTAAGTATTACTTGAAGATGCAGCCAAGGGTCTCATTTGCGACAGGGATGTGTTCTGAGATACTAGGCTCACTGTCCATGAAATTGATATCTCAAGAGAAAATAATAAATAGTAGTTGTACTGACATAAAGTTTCTTCCTGGCATTAAGCTTAACTGAAAATATGTTGTAATGACACTGTAGCAATCATTTGTTTTGGCTGGTGCCTTTAGAAAAGAACAACCCTGTTCAGCTACGAAAGCATACTGGCAGCAGTGAATGAGTGATCATGGTTGTGCCATCTGTAAACATCTATGTCTAACAGTGACCACTAGGGGGCAGAGAGGTTAACATGAATGAGTACTTTGTTAAATTCTGACCTGCTTTCAACCCTTAAACAAAAATACACCACATAATAACAAACATTAAGAGGCTCTGAGACATTTCCCTTATTGTCTGTTCCTGTTATGCAGTTTAAAAACATATTCGGGGTGTGTGTGTGTGTGTGTGTGTGTTCTTGCAGGAGGTAGACGTGTGTAAGCCTCTAGGAGTCTCTCTGCATGCTGTCAGTAACGGTGCAGCTCCACCGCCGGCCGTCCTACCAGCCGCTGCCGTGCTCCCGGCCTACAGCACCCTACCATTAATGCCTGGCTTCCTCGGGGCACCACACCCAGCGGCGGCCACTCCAAGCCCTGTCACGCACACACACACTACCGCCACTGACTGGAACACCTACTACTATGTGAGTGAAGAAAATTCACACGTTTAATACAGGATGTGACAGTTGATGTGTGAGTTTTTGGCTGCTGCATTATTGTTCACAGTTTTTCACATTTTGAAGTGACAGTCTAGAGTGAGTGTGCCAAGTTTAAGTGAAATGACAAAAAATCCAAACATTTCATAGTGGAGCTAAGTACTTCACTGTTTCCCCTGCAACTTCTGATATTAGTGGGCGCTACTGATTGTTGACCACAGGGATCTGTGGGAGGGAATCACTGTTCATCTTGTTTGTTTAAAATATGGTTTTAGGATAAACATTTAAATATGGTGTATGCATACTAAGTTAATCCTACAAAGAGGGCAGGGGGACAGGTTTGGAGGTAATTAACACATGAAGGGCTAACCACCATCAGCAACACAACCATTGCGAGATTTCACGTATGTTTAAAAAGAAAAACATTTAGATTGATGTCTGTCCATATGTCATTTACAGATATATATACCACTTATGGGCTTTAACTACTCCAACATAATGAGTTCAACCTGTCTCCCTCTGCTCCAGTGTGTGTGTGTGTGTGGAGGAGCTACACACATCGAAACATAGAGAAACGTGACCGTAAATGACAACAAAATGCAATAATAGACTCTCAAACCGAGCTGAAAGTAAACAAGTATTTATTTTTCTTTTTTCTTTTTGGGAGGGCAGGGTTCATGTTGGCGGTGGGGTGGGAGGGTTGGAGGACCTGCCAAGATCGCTGGCGAGGGAAAATCTGAAGTGAGTTTGTGAATGACAAGGATTTTCATATGAAGCAGCAACAGGAAGCTGCATTACCTAGCAACTGTAAAAATTGTAAAGAAAAAGTGGCTGTTTTTTGCTGTTGCAAACTACACACTTCCTCGTTGTTTTCCTTTTTTCTCCTATAAAATTCAGCATAATATTTGAACAGGTTACAGTTCTCGTTTACAGACCGTTTCAGCACGCTGCCAACAAGACTCAACCCCTATCTGCTGGATGTTTCACATTAAAAGTGTCCTGATGGCTCAAGGCCTAATCCATCCCTTTTTCTTTTGGGATTTTAATGTGAAACAGCAGCGAAAATGTTCAATTTCAGTTAAATGAGGAAGTAGAAACAAACAAAGAACTGGAATTAGAAATAATTAGTGAATAAAAATGACAACGTTTCTGTTGAAGAGGAAGCTCAGAACAGCAGACTGGATATGAGACAGCTTTGATGAGACTGATTAATAGATCTTCTATTGCATTCTTTTGTGTGGCGGTTTTCTTCTGACATGTGACAGCAGAGCTACAGTACAGCTTTAAAGATAGTCCTCACAGTTCAAGGCTGTAAAAACCATTGAGAGAAAAAGGAGGTGGAAGAGATTCCAGAGTCTGTGTGATGGCATAAGCAGATGAACAGGATCCAGACATGAAGGCTAAGCCTCATCTCCAGAAAGGTTATATTTGTTTGTACAGACACCCTGCTGTGACACTGTCTTACTGGAGTTAGACCTCTAGACTGTTAGCCTAAAACACTCACACACAGACAGGATGTTTGCAACAGTGTCCAGATTCACAATAGTCAGCTTTTTCCCCTTTCTTTTTCCAGTCAGTCTGTCTTCAGTTTTCCATCACTGTACTGATGAAAATATAGATGTTAATATTCTCAGTGTGTCCCCTGTGTGGCTCATTTAATACTTAGAGTGAGCATACTCTCATTTCAGTGGTATACCTCCAGAAAAAATATTTTAATAAAATGTAACAAATGATGACAGTGAGGATGTACAGCTGCTGAGAAAACTCAAGTCACGACTCTCAGATGCTAAAGGAAACCAAATAAAACATTTTCTCCTTGAAAAAACCTGTTTATACTGAAGAATCTGGGTTTTATCTTCTCTTCATTGACACATCTCAAAACAAAAACACAAAATCATACAGAAGAGTGAATGTGCAGGATTATTCAAAATTACAATGCCATCAAGTAAATTAGTAATAATTTACTGCGTTTTAGGAAGTATAAGACAAAAGCTGTACAAAAATTAGGTAGAGCATTTAATTTAATCCAAAATTAGCAATGTTTTTCTAACAGGACATACATTCTTTAAGTGGCTGTAATCGATATTTAACGTCAAAGTGTTCACTCATAGTGATGGCTAGAAAATACAACTTATTTATAACTATAAATACACGTATTCACTTCTTGCCGAGGTTATGTGAGAAGATTGATACAGCTCATGTCTGAGAAAGGTAAGAAATTACAGGAAGCCATCTCTCTAATTCTCTGTGAGAAAGCAAATAACCTTTAAGACTATGTCCCAAAATGTCAGACTTTTCCTTTTGGGTGCTATGCCCCTCCTTCACTTCTAACCCCAACCTTTCTTGCTACCTCTTTGAAGACCAGACAAGGGGTCGCCAAGTACCTCAGTTGGCGGTGCAGGAAGTGACATCATCAGACGGTGCCTACATCGGGCAGCACTCCCAGGGCCTGGGGGGGCAGTACGCCGACTACTTTAAGAGAAAGAGGCTCTAATATGAACCAAACCACCTTAAAGCCTAAAGCTTATGGGGGGAGGCATAAACAGCATCTGCTGGATGTCACAGCTCCCTCTAGTGGCCTTTCCGTGGCTGCCATTTTGCATCCCTACAGTAGGTGTTGAGTTTAATAGAATTAGGGTTGCAAATGGCTCAAGTTAAAGCAAGCCATAGTGCTCTTTGATCCTGGCACTTATGTACACACACATACATATACATACATATACACACATACACACACACACACACACACACACACACACACACAAACATGATGTTGCTTTTGTCCTGTTCAAGCCTTAACTCTTAAGCTATTGTTTCTCAGTCAATGTGTCAACTGTACTTAACCAATATTAACTTGTACATTTTTTCTAATATAACGTAAACTAAAGTATATTGTATCTGTACGTATAAGCTGCTTTTGTATTTCCAGCCAGGCGACCTGTCTGTCTGCTCAAACTGTCTTAGGACTGTTCTTACAGTCAAGTCTCTTCCTCTGTGTCTCCTTTTTCAACAGACAAAATGGTGTTGCACACTCACTCTTTGATTCGTCAGTCGAACTGACATCTGTTTGTTCCCGCTTCAGTGTCTTTTCTCTTTTCCTTTTATTGCCCAGGTTCCTCTTTTATATCTCCCTGCACAGGATTTAGAGTGCGTGTGTATATGTGTGTGCGTGTGTGTTGATATGCTGTATCCGTAGGAAGTGTCAGCCATTTCAATCCCAAGGTTGGGAGCACATCAGGAAAAAAAAAAGGGCCTGAACAAATCAAAGCCCTTGATTGTGGTGACTTACAGAAGCTTCCCTCGATGAATGGACCTTTCTTATAAAGACTGGACAGAGAATAAAGAGCTTATGTATATACAATGTAGCAATACAAGATATATGAAGCCATCGTGACAGACAATATCGCATATATATAGACTTTTCCCCAGCTCTTTTGTGAGCATCATTACCACATGAGTGAGAGGAGAAAACATTTACGTAATAAGTTTTTTCAATCTATGCACTGTTATGTTTGTAATATAATATAATAATCCAGGCATTCAAGTCATTTATTGACATTAAATCAGCTGGTGTTGTAGTTATTTGGTTTTAACATTTCGCCAAATATTAGGGCACCTCCTCCTCTCCTCTCCTCTCCTCTCCCTCTCTTCTCTTCTCTTCCGGTTATAATGCATTAGGCAGTTTTTTTCAGAAGAGCTTTTTGGTCTGTAACGGGAGCACTGTTTCACAGCCATTAGAGACATAAAAGGTTTCTGACTGTGTCTGTCCCAAAGTCCATACTACATGCTAATTTCAAAGAATGTTTGTGATGTTTCCTCATGCCACAAAGTGAAAACAGTATTGGCAAATAGGAAAAAACGCAGTTTTTTTTAGTGTTGTTGATGCATTGTTCTGTCAGAATGCAATGCAAAAACCCTAGAAAACAAAAATATCCATATAGTTTGTGGCAAAATCACAGTTTGATGGCATCTCCACATATGCTGCATCATTTTTTTTGTTTGTTTTTTGTTTAGATAAAAATGCTAAAAAGTAGACAAACACGCTAAAACAGACCCTGTGATGATTGTTGTAGTGTATACTGTATAGGTGTGTAATGTGGTATTGGGACACAGACTTTATCATTTGAGGTTTCAGACTCCATGCGTGTGTTTTCATTGGCACTGGTAGAATTTCTGCACATTTTTACAGCTTTTAGGGCAAAAGCAAACTGTTGGTGTTGGTTTTGCAGAGCTAGTTTCTTCCAGTGGCTTTACAAACTTAAGTAATATTATCTCATTTACAAGCTTGTACTGCTTTTCGTTTTGAACTTTTTTCAGCCATTAATGAAATATTTAGTGCACAGGGTGTGAACTGACATATCCTTCATGTCTAGAGATTTGTTTTTCCGATGTTAGATTTACTGAGGGAGAGAGGCTTGGTATTTTAATATTACACAGTTTTGGACATTGGAACATAATGTGCACATGCCTCTTGTCTAACAAACGAGCAATAACTAAAACTACTACTGTAGAAAGTTGAATATAAAATGTTTATTTTGTAATTAGATGTTTCTTCCATTGCACAGCATTATATAATCCTCTGTAATGGTGATGGCTCATGCCATGACTGGCAAAAGCTTTTTTTTTTTTTTTTTTTTGTATTCAGCTCGCAACTATCTGATTATATATCATGGAGCAGAATGTACTTTCATCACCATGGCAACCATGCTCACACACTGTGAAAACCAATAGCAAGATGAGATCAGATAGCGTACACATCACTGGGATAACGGCTCATTGTAAACTGGATGTACATGATGTTTACAGTGCAGACACAATAATGGAGGAGTTGAGTATCCCAGTGATGATACAGGAGTGGTGGTGTGTGGGTATGCTCATTAAATACTGATAAAATGGCTTAATCTAAAGGCAATACATATCCCTCTATACTGTGCACACACTCACCCCTAACTGTTTTCCATGACTCCCTTGTCTTAGCTTTCTTGTTGTTTGTCCTTCATCAGTTTACATGTTTTCTAAATCACTTTTACTGTGATGTGTTTCATGGTGTCACTCTGTAGAAATCCATATTTAACATGTAAGTGTAAAGTATTTTGAGGCGTCGAAGCAATTTATTGAGGATTTAGATAATACAAAGGAAAACAGGTGGGAGCCATTGAATCAGGACTGTCACAATATCAGATTTTTACTACACGATTATCACACATTCGAAATTACGTTAACTGTTTTATCTCAATAGTAATAATAATGTCAAATTCATCTAACTGTGTTTATTATATGTATTTTGTGTGTGTCTTTTTGGCAAATAAATTACACTTAAGTACAAATGTGAGATATTGAAATATATTACAAAAGTGTAAAAACAATTGCAGTATGTTAACATTATATCAGTATTTCATTTTTTAATTTTCATGCTTATCATTATACACAATGTAGCCCCTAGACTGAGAATATTTAATTTGCTAAATATTTGCGCGGGTGCAGACAGGAAGCAGAACAACTAGGGGAGGCTGCTGGTCAAAAGCCTTTTTCTCCTCAGTGTCTGTGAGAGTGCAGATGCTGTGTTAAAGCAAAAATCAATGTTCTCATGTTTTCTTTGCATTCAATGGCTCCCCTCCTTTTGCTATATTACAACTGAACTGTTAGGGACTTTCTCACTTTATTGGATTCACAAAATCATGGACGGATTAAAATTTAGCCTGGCTCTGTATTTTCGTATACAGGCGATCTGATGTTTGTGAGGGAGAGTTTATTCAGACAGGTGATCATGTCCAGCTTTCCCCATTGATCATAGACCTAAAACTTCAGGTTTGCTATTATTGCACACATTGGATTCGATCCTATATGATGGCGTAAACATTTTAAAAAGTTAATCATGTTTTGTTTTCTGGCCCTTATTTTTCTTCAGGAATATCATATACTTTCTATTTGTGTACATTTCTATTTTCAATTTCCATTTACTCTCATTACTCAGATTTTCCTAACTTGTCTTTGCACTGCTGTGGCTCAGGTCCTGTCTGACTTCTGTATGATTGCAGTGTTTGGTGGCTATTGATTGGCGATTTTATTTTATTTTTCCACTTGAAGTGAGAACAAATTGATAGGAATTAGGTTTCCTGAAAGCAAGGAACTGCTGTAAACAGCAAAATAATGTATATTTCTTTCAGTAGAAATGGTATATGATTTTCAATTTTTGCTTCATTTGACCAAAATTACCACAAAGTCAAGTCATGTTCACATGTCTTGATTCAATTTATAACATCTTACACATTTAACCTGACAAATTAGTTCCTAAATTTGCTTTTGATGGCTTCAAAATGCTGCTTTCAATAAAGGTACAGGTGTCTACTGAAATGCAGCACATTATATCAGAAAAAAAGCAACTGTGCTACATTATAGAAAATGCATGGAACAAAAATGAGGTCATTTGAAATTAAATTCTGTTTTTCATTTATTTTAGAATTCAGCAGACTTGTAAATAACTCACACAGTTGCTTTTATTTGTAATGAATTAATCACATAGACACTGCACACCTGGCGTTTAAAGACACAATACCAGTACAAAATGCTTACTAGGTCTTTATGTTAAACATCTAAGCCCTTCCTCCTCTCCTCCTGTGCTGCTTCAACATCTGAACTATCCTGTTTGCTCAGTTTTCCTGAAATAGCAGATCGACTCATTTGGACAAGGACGAGATCCAATAAGTCAACCTGCTGACACTGAGTGCTCACTGTTGAGGGGTGGGGAGAAACAGGCCCATTGCCCCACAGGTCTGTGCTTGTTGTCAAATCTGCTTTCTGAGATCTCTCTCTCCATCATAGTTTGTTTTGTAAACCATTTGCATTTTCCCTTCTCCAGCAGTTCTTTTTTATCGATTTTTTTCTCCCCCGTACTAAGCTTTCATTGCCCTGATCTCACCTGAATCAACATGACCACTCAGACACATTTTATGGCGACGTGCGGTCGTCCTGCCTGGTTCAGAGCCGCCGTTGGATTTGCTGCTTCCCTGGTGTGAGTGGATGGTTATAACCAGCTCTTGCCTCCTCCTCTGTGAGACTGTGTGTTCAGGCCAGAGGCGTAACCTCTGTGTTTGTTATTGAGCAGCTGAGGCAGCCAGAGTTTAAAGCTGTATCTGTCTCTCTGTCTGTTTTCCAGTCTGATTAAGCTGCCACAATAGATTCAGCTGCTAAAGTTGGTTATGCCTGAATTGTTATAGTTGTATTCAACAGTTATGTCAGGCTTTTAATGCATTATACAGTATATGCTTTACCAGAGTACTGCTGAGATGTGTGTGTGCGGATATCAAAACCAGATTCAAGGGCCGCGAAAAGAGACAGATTTATTCAGGTTTTTAGGCGAGTTGAGACAGGATCATGAGTGTAACCCGATACTTTGAGACCTCAGGACGAGTCGTGCTGAACCTGAGCAGGCAGCAGGCGCTTCCCTTTGCTCTGATTTAGGTTTCACGCTCTCAGTTTTAGCCACTCATATAGAAAAAATGGACTGAAAGCAGATCTAACTATTGGACTTGACTGAGAAGTGAAGTGTGTCACTCTGTTAGTGTGAATTTGTATTTAAATAGTTGTTAATGGTGTTAGTGGTGTTGGCAGGTCTTGCCACTAATTAACTATTAATTGCCCCAAATATGGAACACAGCTCTTCCTGTGTGTGACCTTTTGATCCATGACTGACCACGTTATCAGCATAATTAGCTTGTTAGAGCAGCAAGAGGATGAGTTTCTGTGTAGTTTTAATCACTGCAAGGACTTTAACATTAGAAATCTGTGCGTTTGTCTACATATTTACCAGAAAAATTCAGAAGAAGAAAAGAAAAAAAGTAATTTATATGTGTGAACTGGATATATTAGCGTGGTCATAATGTCGTAACTTTCGTTGGTTTCTTGTAGAGAGGCTGAGATGACTAGAGTCAGTTAATAATTGTCCAAAAATAGCTTCCAACTTCTCGAACATGAGGATTTTCTTTCTCAAATATGAGAGAAGTAACTGTTTTATAAAATATCTCATATTGAGCATTTTTCACCATTTCTGACATTAATGTAAACAAAACAAATAATCAGAAATAATCTAATCAATATTGACATTAGTTCCTGCTTCTGTGTTCTGTTCTGTTGTTATTAGAAGCTTCTTTCTTGTGTTTCAGCTCATCTCAATCAAAACAGCAGTTTAAACCATGTGTTTACATGTTACCATAGCAACAAAAGCTCATATTGTGGGGCCTTGAAGTTTTTTCTTTACATCATTTCTATTGTCTTCTGGACATTATTTACATCTATGAAACACTAACTGTCCTGTAGTCTGGATCTCTGTGAGGACAAATATACAGAACATTTGATGTTTTTTAATTTGACGTCCTGTACATCTCATATATACCTGCACAAGCCTTCAGTTTTATTAAGATGCATTTCTAAATCAAGTTTCCTGTACCATACACTTTTAGGCAATATGACAGCCAGTTGAGTATGTATGCGATGTCCTGCTGAAGCCAAGAAACTGTCGGTAAGCATTTTACATTCTCTCTGTCAGGACAGACTCTGCCAAACAGCCTGTAGATGTGATTTGCATAAATAAGACATTTGTGCTCAAAACATGTCGTGCACTTTCAAATTATTTACGTCTGCTCCCATCTTGACCACAGATCGATTAAAGCTTCTGTCACTCAGTAGTTTTATTGTTTCTGAACTTTTCTTGCGTTACTGAAGTGCACATAATGAGGATTGAACTGGTGTTTACTTCAGCGCTGGTGCTATGGTGTGTGTGTGTATGTGTGTGTTCTGTGGGTGCAGCTCGCTAAAAATGTGCTCCTGGCGGAGTGGCAGGGGTAAGGAGAGACAGGCTGAAAGAAAGGAGGTGGAAAACAACTCCAGCTGCCTTCAGCCACTCAGCCTGCAAGGATTATTATTTTATTTTTACTTTTCCTCTTTCTGCTTGCTCAGTGAAGAGTGTTGGGTTATGTCTGCCAGACTCCTGCATGTTGCACGTACCTGTAGAACTGTCACACACACACACACCACTCCTGCACACAGGAAATGTCTCTCCCTCGCTCTGGTATTAGTATTCGATGGACTCTCGCTGATCCATTTCTCCCTCTCCACTCTCGTACAGCTCTCCTAGTGTGATCCAAATCTATATGCATTTTTAAGCTCATGTTTTTGTGCTTATTATCGTCTCCCCTGTGGAGTAAATCATCCCGTCTCTTCAATATTAACAGAGAAAACGATCAAAGTATGTATTTTTCCCACAGGCCAGCTGACAAACACCAGTCCTCTCCCCACCGACAGCAGGCTAATTGTGGGCGGCTGCGATACAAACTGCGGGTGCAGCTGGCATCCAGCCTGCAAACCATCAGTCATGGCATGTGCAGATGTGGCTTTGTGCGAACAAAATCCCACTGAAGCTGCATCAATCATTTATGGGACAAGGCTGATCATATTGTGTGTTTGTGGTGTCAACAAATCCCATGAAAGACAGAATCCAACACTGAGTTAGTCCGTCTCTTGACCCTTTCTGACTTCCACATTCTTTTATCGGTCCACTACTGAAGGGCATTCTGCTAAAAACCAAATGGGTCTGAAATGTTTACTTTTACAAATGCTAATTTACATTTACTCTAGTAGTATTTACAGCAGAAGAACGTAGGACTGACTCAAGGAAATAAACTACAATACTTGCGTTCGTGTAATGAAGAAACCTGTCTTTCAGTGCAACAGCGTAGCTCACTAAAGGAGTGTTTTTAATAGTTTCTGGACATCAAACATGCAGGCTCTATAGCACACAGAGAATACAATAAATCAGGCTTTGAATGCACAGCCAGCACTTACTGTAATTAATACATTGTTGGTTTTGATCTTCTCATGGGATTTTCACTAAGAAAAATGAGGCTTTTTCCATAGTTTTTGGTTTTGTTCTATAAGTGTCCTTTGATTACATGAAAATTACTTCAAATTCGTTAGTATTATTGGTAGTCTGTCTTCAAAATACTGATTTCTGTGATTCAGACATCAGCTGTGTCCTTGTTGAGTTTCTGCCTCATATGAGTTTGTACTGGCACGAAAAAGGTTCTTGCGTACCCAGAGCTCAGAAAAATATGGTGGTATTTTTACTTCAATTTGTAAGGAAAACAACAGGTGTGTCGTTTGCTCTGTCCCCACAACCTGCACACTGGTTGTTAGTAGGGCTCTCGGGTGGATTTCTTTGAACCAGGTTCTTTATTTAGAATAACAGATCAGTGGTTACACAGATATAGTTGAGCTTGAATATTCAGCCACCTCTTGTGGTCTTCATCACCTGATAGTTCGGTGAGGAGATGGTTGTTGTTAAAACAGTCTGAGAGATGGAGTTTTTATGCATGATAACAGGTGGTTACTTCTTCTTCTGCTGGCGATGTGACTGGTTGTGTGATCTGGTGTTTCAAAGCTGATTTAGTCTCTTGTATTGTTCATTTCAGTCTTTCATCTAGTTCCTCTTGTTTCACCAGTTCATGCATGTGATGTCATACACCAGTGAAGTGTGTCTGTAGTTAGTAGTTAGGACCTATCAATGATATTACTGGTTGTAAACTTTGATGTTTCTACTTGCCAAATCTTAAAGCAACATAATGTATGTCTTACCTTGTGTTCTTCTGCTTCCAGAATCATTTGATGTTACATTGACTTGTAATAGGGAGAATGGTGCCTCTGTCGTTCCTCCATTTAAGAAACACCTGTTGTTGCATTATGTGATTTTGGTTGGCAGTCGATCTCCCACTAACTGTTAGTCAGTGGCTTAAACTGCAGGAACCAGCCCAAAGTTCAAGAGTATTAACTGAACTGTAGATCAGTTTTTGTTTTTTAAAAAATCAGCGTCCATCTCCGATATCCAACAAGGAATTTTGAAAATAGCAAAATTTTAAAGGGAGTTTGCCATGTTTGTTACAGTGACAGCACTTCTGGCTAGGTCGTATGTGATGAAAGTTTTGACACGCTTGTGGTTTCATCTGCATGTAGCTATCATTTACATTTTTGCATGGACAACTATTGCCATCATTTTTTCTTTTAAAAACACAAGCTGATTTGGTGATCCTGTGCCTGTACCTGTGTTAGAAAGCCCAAATGATCAGCTTTTCTTGATGCACCTTTGAATGTCCTAACCTCCTGTGTAGGGCAGTGTTTTTCTTCACGCATCACTTTCTATGTCTGGTTCTTCTCCAGAACATGAAGGACTGCTTCAGTCACCCACCATCCAACGATGTGGATACTAAGCGATTTTGTACCTTTACAGTTGTTGCTTATTTTCCAAATGATTGATTTATCATCTTGGAGTATAACCAATGCAATATTATCTCTTTAAAACTGCCTCTCACAGTTTGAGTACACAGAAAACCCTAGAAGCCATTGATTTTCTTTCCAGGATATTTTCTAAGTTTTCCTTTTTCAGATGTGAAAACAGGTTTAAAGAAAGAAAAAAATTACAAGCTGCTTTTTCCTGATTCTGGGTTTCTTTTTTTTGCCAAAAAGTTTTTCAGCTGCAAAAGGAAAAAAATTAACTACTTTTACAGTAATAAGTTCTTTCACCTGTTTTCACAGATGAAAACAAACAGCAACAACAAAAACAGATTAAAAAAAGAAAAAGTTGTTGATCCTGGAAACAAATAAAGTTCTTAGCAGCTTTCAGAGCTTCCATTAAATATGATGCTGTAACATGCAAATAATTCTACAACTGGGGTAAGTCATTGTTTGTGTTTGTGGTTGGTTGCCTATGTAGGCGTCAGTCCCTTTTGTTTTACTGAGGAAGTGTTTCTGAGGTGGTTGGACTGATGGAGAAAGGTTGTATCTATTAGTTTCTGTGCCTCTCTGTGTGCCACCAACAAGGCGTGGCGATCCTCATGATGATTGTAACACAAAAGGGCCCGGTTCCTAGAAAATAACATAGCACAAACAAAGCCTGCTTGCTGACTGCAGGATGTTCTTGAATCTCGTCTGTCAGTGAGCCAGCTGCGGTCTACACACTCAGAGAGTTCAGGATAAATCCTGTTGCTGTGTAATTGCAGCTTATTTTTTGGTCTGTAGTTGTTAATAGAACTATGATATTGACATGAAAATGCTGTTTTATTTTAGAGTTGTTCATTTATCAGAAGATCCTGTTTGTAGTCTTGTGGTTTTTAGTTGTGATTTGTTTGTTTGTTTGTTTGTAGGATTAGCTTCGTCTGCGGCTCTCCAATCACTTCAGGTTAAAATCCAGATTTTCTGTTCTTGTGTAAGCAGACCTCCTCTAAGCTTCAGTGTGCTGCCAGTGGACCAGTATGAGCTTCTTATACATAATGGCGGGTCAGTGGTGAGGCTGGACTTTGTCATAGTGAATGACGAATCACATGGTGTCTTGGCGTGTGTGCGTGTGTTGATCACAAAAGCTGCAATACTTAAGTATATCTGATTTTCTCCACACACACTTCCAGTAGCTGTAGATAAATCTAGATTTGCTGTGCTTCTCGCTTTGTAAACAGTTTTTTGCTTTTAAAGTATATGGATTTTTGACCTGAAATATACTGTAGATTTTGCAAAATTTTTATATCACACCAACATTGATATTGTTTTACTGTGAATAAGGTGTTTCTGGAGCAATTTTAGCATGCTACTTATAACTGTAATATACAGAACAAATTGTTTTCAGTAGATGATAATAATGATTAATAAATAATAATATTGATTATTGATAAATAATAATGATATTGCATTTGGACTGACCGACTTTAAATAGTTTTATTTATTTTTCATTGTGTATTTATGGATGTCTTTACCTTTCACAATTCATACTTTCTTCCTATATTTTGAAAAATATATATGTTTCTTTTTCTATTATTTGAGCAGAAGGAATTGTCTTTACATTCCTAAATAAAATGTGGACTGAAGAAAGCGCAACTTTGTATCCCCAACAGTCTTTTTGTTTTTTTGATATTCTGCCCAACATTCACAGTAAAGCCACATAAAGTTGCGTTAATCTGAACTGACCGTTTCTGAAGTCGCGATAATACCACGACTGAGCAGATTTCCCCAGCCACGATGAATTTAAAACGGAAAACCCTCTGCTCAAACCAGATCACATGTACATCAATAAAATGCGTCTATATTTTCTGGCGACATGTAGAATTAAAAAGTAAATTTTACAAATAAAATGCACAAACATAACTATGAATATCAAAAAAAAGGAACATATATTTTTTTCTATTATAAATGCCATATAAATAATCAGCATAATCACTGATTAATCTCTATGACCCTGA